>PVJC01054334.1:0-10532 GCA_004026665.1 Murina feae | reverse complement strand
CCCCCTAAACATGCACATATGGCTGCTGTGCTATCATTTCCTTAGGATTCTGAAGAATTCAAGTGATCTTGGGAAAATCTCTGACTCACTCTGGGTCTTGATTTTTCCATCTCTGAAGTAGGTACTATCACCCCTTTCCTTTTGCCTGAGTTGGTACGTGTTAGTTAAGAGGTTACAGTTGGTTGGCTGCAGGGTAGATAAGAAGAGGGACTTACAAGCTGGAGAAAGCTACTAGGCTACATCGCAGAGAGGGAGCTGGGATGCAGGAGGCCCCTGTTGGTGTGACAGGTGGCTTGCTAACAGACAGTGGTCTCTTACCAATGGAGAATGGCACAAAAGCATCGCTCTTCTTAAATTGCCCTTTCTCATCTAGGAAGTGCTGGGGGTTGAAATCTCCAGGGTTGGAGAAGAACTTGGGGTCTCTCAGCACGGAGCCCAGCATAGGAAACACTTCGGTGCCCTGGTGGGGAGGAGGAGGAGTTGACAAGGTGAAGGGGAAATGGGTATGCTGAGAGTATATGGGGTCAGGGGGGAATGTGGGTGCCCTGGGTAAGGAGAAATGGGAACCGGGGTCCTCTCTGAAGGAGGAACTTTGAGGGATATGACATTTCTGTCCCTGAGACAGGAATTTGGGGGAGTATGCAGTCTGTGTCTCCTGAAGCAGAAGCTTTGGGGTACATGCAGTTCATGTCTCTCAAGGCAGGATGTTTGGGGGACATGGGGTTCATATTCCCTGAGGCAAGACATCTTGGGGAGATATGGGATTCAGGAGTGTCTGAGTGGGAAGTATGAAGAGACATGTGATTGGGGAAGTCTTTGATTGAGGGAGGGCAACAAGGGCTGGGAAGCTTCTAAAGAGGATGGGGTGCTGGGTCATAGGGTGCAGGTTGGAGGTCCCTCCAGGCTGGGCAAGGGCAGCACCTTAGGGATGATGAAGTTCCGAAACTTGGTGTCCTTGGTGACTCTGCGGGCCACGCCCATGGGAATCATGTCTGTGAATCTCTGGATCTCATGGATCACCGCCTCTGTGTAGGGCATCTTGGCCCGGTCTTCGAACTTGGGCTGACGGTTTTTGCCAATCACCCGGTCGATCTCCTCATGGACCTTGGCTGTGGGATAAGGGGCAATATGTTTAGGTATCTAGGAGTCTTGGGGCAGGAATGATAGCCCAAGTATGTACAACTGGATGGATATATGATCATTTGAAACAGAACTTGGTCATAAGCATTGTTGGCACAGGGTCCTGTTAAGCTGGTTGTGCCAGAATCATGGGGTAAACAGTGAGGGAGGAGTCTTGGGGGTTGGTCTGGAGGGGCAGGTGGTGGGCATTTAGTGGAGCTATTTACCAATCAGTTCAGATATTTTCAATATGTTAACAGCTAATGAAACTTGGCTGGTCCCTATTAGCTGAATAGCATCACCAAGTCTATGGATAGCAGGATGAGTCTGAGAGTCCAGAAATCTGAGAGAGGTGGGGACATTGCAGCAGCTCAGAGGAATTTTGAAGGTCTGTGGCCCTCACTTCCCTGCTCCCTGCAGCCTTACCCTCCACATCTGGATGCTTCATGAGTATCAGGAAACCATAACGCAGAGTCGAGCTGACAGTCTCGGTGCCCGCAAAGAAAAGGTTCAGCGTGGTCATAACCAGGTTCTTCATGTGGAACTCTGTGTTGGGGTGCTTTTTCTCCTGCAGAGAGAGACAGTTTCAAGGCAAACCCATTCCCCCAAGCTCTCAAGGCCCTTCTGCGGTTTTTCCTCTGGACCAAAGGTGTGAAGAGGGACCCTTGTTCTGCCAGTCCTTTTCCAGGCTGGTGGCTCTACCCAAATATTCTTCTCACACTCCTTATCCAGCTGACCATCTATTCTTTAGTCACTCACTTAGTTGTTGCTTTTTAATTATAGAAATATTTAGAAATGAAGGAATAGAGACAGTGAGCATGAGAGACCATGATAGAATGCATCAGAGAGAGTTGAAGAGAGACATTTTCTGAGGCACAGACCAAATTTTAAGCAGCAGCATCCTATTCCTTCACTGAAAATCTTGAAGCTTACTATGGAGAACCCACTCCCTGATCCTTTCACCTTGACCTTCAGGCTCCATAAAGCCCATCCAGTTAGGAGTGGGGACCCTCCACTGGCACATAGTAAAGCCAGGTCACCTGTCCACACAGGTGTATCTGATAACCAAGGAATGGAAGGTAAGAGCATGGTGGCTAAAAGCACCAGCCTTGGAGTCTGAGAGACCACAGTTGGAGCTAGGTGTGTGACCTCAAGCATGGCACTTATACTCTCTGGGCCTCCATTTCCTCATTTGTAACATTGGAGCCATAGTAGAACCTTCTCCAAGAACTTGTGTGAGTGTTAAATAGGTCAATACCATAAAGTTCTTAAAATAGTGCCTGGTGCACGGGAGTGTGTAGATGTGCTTACTACCATGATTTGCATACACAAGTCCTGCCCATGGGTAAAGGCTCAGTGGAGAGAACAGTGAATTATAATCAGGATTCTGAGAGTTATGATGGAGGTCATCTGAATGAGCCGCTGTTCTCCACCACCCCCCGCCTGATTTTCCTCTGCTAGGCTTTGGTCTTCTTTGCACTGGCTGCTGGCATGTACCTCCCGCATGCGGATGAGGAAGGAGTCAATGAAGTCCCGCGGGGAGTTGGGATCCAGTGTACGTTGGTTCTGCTCCACCTTCTTGGCTATAAAGTCCTCCAGCCCCTGGAGGTCCTTAAATGCCTTCTGCTGTGGCCCTGGCAGGTGTTTCATCACTGAGGAGAACATCTCATAGAGCTGAGGGGGGAGAAGGAAAGGGAAGGACAGCTGTCGGTAGACGTCACCTGAAGAGAGTGGGGCCTGTCTCAGGGCAAGGGAGACACCTGTAAAGGCACCTGTCCAGGCGCTTATCTGTTTAGATGGGGCAGGATGGAAACAGATATCTAAGCGTTCATGCGAGATCAGCATAAGGGCTCCTGTCCACAGATTCAGAGGAGATGGACTGAGGCACATCCAGATTTCCTTCATCCCTTTCTTCTTTTGTAAGGGGAATACCAGCTGTGATATCCAGGTATTGGAAACTGGGTATTGGGCCCCTGTCCTGAGTTCCTGTGCAACTGTCCAGTTGTCCAAGGGAGAAGTCTGGTTTTGAGGGGACCCTGGTCTGGAAGAGGATAGGAGCTTGGGGCACCTGTGTCCCTGTAAGGGAGTTGGTGGCTGATTGTGCTAGGGCCACAGTAGAGCCAGGTTGGTATCAGTTACCTGCCCTGTAGGTGTAGCTGTGAACTGAAAGCTCTCCAGCATCATGCGCAGCAGTGAAAGGAACTCCTTGTCCTCGTAGTCAAAGCGGTCCCCAAAGACAATGGAGCTGATGACATTGGAGACAGTTCGGCTCAGGAAGAAGGTGGGATCGATGAAGGCACCTGGGAGGGGGGAGGAGTGGGGAGAGAGAAGGGATTTGGAGGAGAGACAACCTGGCGGTCAGATGCCAGTCTGAGAATTCCAGGATGCCTGCCCCCAACCTAGTTCCCCTCCTAGGCCAGGACGCTTGTTTTCCTACTCTGTTCTCTGGGGTACCAGGCTCACCGCGCGTGCCCCGGAAGGCCTCGACGAGGAAGCCCGCCTCCTCCTGGATGCGCTCCTCGATGCCACGCTTGCCCACGCCGAAGTCCCTCAGCGTGGTGATGGAGAAGCGCCGGAGTTGCTTGGCGCGCTCCCCGTTGCTGAATGCCACACCTGGGGAGGGAATGTAGGAGTGGAGAGTGGCCAGAGAGGGGCTGAGTCAGAGAAATGGGGGAGAACAGAAGCAGGGAGGAGAGAGAGAGAGAGAGAGAGAGAGAGAGAGAGAGAGAGAGAGAGAGAGAGAGACTCAGAGTCAGAGAAATACAGAAAGAGACTGAGTTGGAAGAAAATTAGAAGAAAAGGAGCAACACGGATGTACAGAGAATAGAGAGATGCAGAGACACTCATATGAAGAGAAAGAGGCAGGCGGGAAGGAGGGGAAGTGAGATATGTGGAGATGTGGGAGGTGGGAATAAAAATTGAGAAGGATTCTAAGACTGAGCTGGAGAACAGAGAAACACATATACAGAGAAGCAGAGGGTCTGGAAGAGAGAAGAGGCTTTTACCAGGAGGTGGAGGCATGGGGGTTGTGAAGCAGAAATAATGTGAGATTCTAAGACAAAGAAGAAGACAGGCAAGGAGAGGGAGAAACATGGGGAGGCACAGAGCTGAGAAGGAGAAAAAGACAAATGACACGTGGAGACAGAAGACCAAGGTTCCAAAGCAAAAATCCCAAGAGCATCTCAGAGATACCGAGAAAGTAGAGCTACCTAGTGAACTGGGAGATGGGGCAGACAAAAGCAGGGAGATGCAGAAACACTAAGACAAGTTAGAGAGGACACAGGGATAAACAGGACGGGACAGAGGAGACCAGGGGAAGGGCTCTGCCATAGCCTTGAGTGGGTGAGTGAGTAGGGAGAAGAATGCTGGGACACTGAGGTCATCAAGTCTGCTTGACCACATTCCCGTTCCAAGTCCCCCTCACCATAGCCTTGGAAGATCCAGTTAAAGGTGGCCTGCTCGCCTCGCCCACTGAATTCCTCAGCCTGGTCCACCAGAGCCTCCTTTACAGCCTCATATCCACACAGCACCACGACCCTCCGAGTGCCCAGGTGGATGGTGAACACGGGACCATAGCACTCGCTGATCTGATGGAGAGGAAGGGGAGTGATGAGAGGAAGCAGCCCCAACTCTGAACTGACTCTACCCAGACTTCACAGACTGGGATACTTGCCCAAGTTCTGACAGTCAAGGAACTGGACACCCCAAAATCTGGTCTTTCCTGGCTGGAACCCCAATACTAAACCTTCAAAACTCTCCCTTCTTGCCCTGGCTGGTGTGGCTCGATTGCTTGAGTGTTGACCCATGTACTGAGAGGTCACCAGCTTGATTCCCTGATTCCTGGTCAGGGCACATGCCCAGGTTTTGGACTCCAATGACGTTTCTCTCTCTTTCTCTCTGTCCCTTCCTCTCTCTCTGGAAGCAATAAAAGCATATATTTTTTAAAAACAACCTCCTCCTTCCTAAGATTTCAGTCCAACCTTGCCAATCCCCTGCCACAAAGTCTCAGCCAGACTGGGCAGACCCCCAACCCCACCCTAACACCCATTTCCCTGCCTCGTGACACCTTCATGAGGGAGTTGTACATCTGCTCTGTGTCCAGCTGCAAGTAGTTCCCGATGAAGGGCAGCGCTTGAGGACCAGGAGGCAGCTTTCCCCAGAGCTTCCTTTGCCGCCAGACAGACATCAAGACCATTATTGTCAGGCAGGACAGCAACGCCACCAGAAGTAGCCCCGAGGCCAGCATGGTGGCGCTGAGAGTGGGAGTCTACATGGTGATGGCTGGGACAGCTTGTCTTTATACTACCTGGGAGAGAAGGGCGGCCTTTGGTCCTGTTTATGTAACTGTCTCATTTCACCCCCACCATGTTCCCGCCTAGCTTGGGATGCAGCCAGCAATAGAGGAGGGAGGGACTTCAGGGCAGATTAACGAGTCTGAATTTGTGGCTTCTCCTGAGGGGCCAGCCCAGGACAGTGGACTTGGGGTGGGGACGGGGGATAGTAGACAAATTTCAGAACTGAAGATTCTGGAATATTTGCATGTGTGAGCCCCTGAGCTTGGCATTTGGAATCTCAGAGTGAGAAAGAACATCAAAGTTGGGGAGTTTGGGGTCTGGGAGAGAAGAATAAAAGATTTAAGGTTATTGGAATAAGACAGAATATGTGGCTGTGGATTTAGGGATCTTTTGCTGAGGAGGGATGTAGGTTTAAAGGTCTCAGGATTGGAGATTCCAAAGAATGGATTCAAAGGTCTTGAGGTGAGAAGCACCCCAGCAGTGGATGTGGGCTTCCTGGGGGAAGAATGTATGAGGAGTCCAGCTGTATTATGGAGTCAGCTCCTGACCCAGATGCTGACCTGCTTTTGTTTTGGACATAATACCGCCTCTTGATGCCCAGAATACTCATTGGAACCTCAAAGTGGAGTCAAGATGGCATGCCCAGGACTGCCCATTCCTGGTTGGGAAAGGGAGAGACAGCCAGAGCCACATTTCAGTGGAACTTTCCACCGAACTGGAGAAGAGTAGCTCATGGTCTCAGTTGGCAGAGGGCTGGGCCAGGACTTGGGAAATAGTAATGACAACTGCAATACGGTACGGAAAAATCTCAACTGTCTAAAAGGTTAAAATTTACAGAGAGCCAGTGATTCTCTGCCCAGATCCTTAGGGAAACCCACCAAGTTGATTGTATCATTTCCATGGTTGTTGTTATTATTATTATTATCATTATTATTATTTATGCTTCCCATTTTATACAGGGGTAAGATGAGGGCAGAGAACAGAGAGTGGGCAGGGGGCACATATGTCTCTCCTGCTCTCTACTTTTATTCCCCCTTTCTGGGATTGGGTTTGCCATCAATGGAAAGGTTATATTTCAGGGTGTGTGTACTTTAGGGGTGATTCCTGGCTCATCAGGGCTGCTATTAGCAGGCAGAGGGAACCATAACAGGAGAAATTTGGGTAAGCTTCAGTGTTGGGAACAGAGGAGGGCCCTGTGACACTGAGGGGGGAGTAGAAAAAGGATGAGTGACTCTGCTGTCTTTTCCTCACTGGCATTCTTTCTTAATAATGAGGACAGTTTCTCCTTGGTGAGCACTAATTGTGGAGAGTGAGTCTGTATGCAGGATCTTATGGAATCTTTGTAAGAATGGCTGGGTCATTATCATTCTTACTTTGAAGTTAAAACTAAGACTCCATAAAGCCACTTGCTGGAGGTCACAAGTGGAAAGTGATGAAGCTGGACTTTGAATCCTCTCTCCTGCTTTCTCCATTGATTGGCCTAACCAACGCTGGGGAACAAGTAGAGACCAAGTTTAGCAGTAGGTGGGTGCTGGGATTGGCATCGGCATTGGCAGGTTCTGCAATTGGCATCAGGTAGTCCTGGGACAGAGGGTCATTAAGCTTGTTTCCAGGTAGACACTAGGATTGAAAATAAGTTGACACTGAACTTGATACCAGGAGAGCAGTAGTAGAGCACCGCTGGTGTTGAGAGGGCTCTGAGAGTAGACCCAAGTGGCCATTGAGGCTGGCTTCTAGAAGGCATAGGGTGGCACCATATGAGCTCTGAGGTTGATCCCAGCAGGCTTCAGCATGAGCACCAGATGAGTGCTGAGATTGGTCCTATGTGGGCCTGAGAGGTGCCCCTGATAGCCACTGGGCAGGCTCCAACATTTGGACCATCCTGCTCAGGTGCCACCTCTAAACTCAGGTGAGTCCTGGTTGGTAAGGCTGGCACTCTGAGGACTTGCATCTTGCTCAGAGCATTGTAGGCCCCTGAGCTTTGAGACCTGTAGGGAGGGAACAAAAAGTGGAGAACAAAGCAGAGAGAGAAAAGTTGTTTGTTGGTTTTGGAGAAAGGAAGAAAAGGGGCGGAGAATTAGCATGGGTTTGGCAGGTAGGTAGCAATCCCCTAATGTTTTTTTCTTTTTTGGTCTTTTTACAAAATGAGGTAACATTGGTTAACAACATTATATAATTGAATATGTATAACATTGTAATTTGATATCTATATACTGGATTGCATTCTTACCATCAAAAGTCTAGTTTCCATTCCTGCACTTGGGCTGGCCTCAAGCATGGGCCCCTCCTTTGCCCACCTTGTTCCTTGAAAAGGAAGCAGGTAGGACTTTTAGGAGCTTGTTTCTCAATGAAGTTGGCATCAGGAAGGGCCCTGAATGTTTAGACAGCTGGCTGGGAGGGTGGGAGAGGTCAAGACTGGGAGAATTACTTGAGGTCAAGTCTCTGACCCTGGAACATGGAGTCAGATATCAGTGTCTGACATCACAGGCCTTACCTCCCAGAGGCAGGGCACATGCTGGTGTGCAATGGCTGGAATAGGCTTCAGAAGAGAGCTGGTGCTGAATCCAGGAAAATGTCTTCCCCTCACTGGGCCTGTTTTCCTTTCTGGGTGGATGGTACAATGGTTAAGAACAAGATTGAGACATGGACTGGAATCCTAACCTTATCCTTTCTTCAATGTGTGACTTTGAGTGGGTAACCTAACCTCTCTGAGCCTATGCAGCCAGTGACAGTACCCAACCCTTTGGCATTTTGGTGAGGAGTCGACGGGTTAGTGTGTGATACACGTAGCATAAACGCTCAATAAGTATTAGCTGTTCTTGCTATTAATCCAGGAGTGAAGGAGACAGATGAGAGGTTCACTAAATCCCCTTCTGGCTTTTACATTTTCAGGTCTAAAGTTCCCACAGCTTTTCCTTTGGGAAAGGAGGAAGAGAGAGAAAGTTTGGGGGGACCCTCCTTCCCTGTTTCTTCCTTCATGCAGTCAAGTCTGAATAAGAACTTGACCTTCTGAGTGGCCTCGGGGAGAGATGGTGGATTAAGCAGTTTCTGAAGAGGGTGGGTCAGGGCTAGAGCCTCGGGATGTTCTGGGTGGGCATGGATCCCTGCACAGGACGTTCTCCTCTGTCCTCCTCTACCTCAATCCCCTTGCCTCTGACTTTCTGTTTCTCCTGCCCTGTACGTCAGCCTGCCCTTAGCCCTGTGTGTGCTACTGGCTCTGACTCCTGCCCTGTGTGGCTACTGGCTCTCTTCCTATTTTATCCAGCGGGTTCTCCTAGATGCCTCTGCCATGTTATTCTTATTTATACATCTGCATATGTGTATCATTCTGGTCCATGCGTGGGGTGTCTGTGAATGTGTGCGTGAGTGTATGTGTCAGTGTGTCCATGTTGATAAATTCTTGCTTACACCTGTCTTGGGGGGATGGGAATGTTGGTACATAAATTGGTATCCATACTTGTTTATGCTCATATATGCATATCTGGGTGCATGACAGGGTAGGTGTGTGTCCTTGCCAGTGTGCCTGAGTGCATGCCGATCTCTGAGTCTGTCTGTAGGTAACATGAGTACATGCTTTGGTATATGCCTGTTGGGTAATGTCTACATGTGTGTCTCTGTCCAACCTTATATACTCATATGTGTGTGTACTGACTATATGTGAGTGTATGAATGTGTTTCTGTGCATTCTGGTATAGTATGTATACTATAGTATGTATAGTATAGTATGGGCCACACTATATACATGTGAGCATCTGAGATTGGCTTGTGCCTATCTATGTTTGGAATCAATCACAACCCTGGCGCAACTCCATGTCCCTTCTTTAAAAAAAAACAAGTAGTTCCCTTATTTTTCAGAGTATTTATCTCCCTCCATTTTCAGGGGTCAAACTAAGTAGAAAAAGGCTCCACAGGACAGGTGTGTCTTGAGAGCATTTTGAGGTAGGTCATTCTCATTGGATCAACTTAAATATCCTCTCTGAAGATTCTCTTTCCCATGGTTACATCCCCCAGCACACACACACACACACACATACACACATGCACCACACACCACACATGCATACACACATCAGACTTATAAGCCACTCAACAAATTTAGCAGCCATTGAACCAGTGTTCATTGAACCACTACTTTTGCCAGCCTGTACTGGGTGAGACTGAGGACACAGGAGTGACAACAGTCCTGAGCCCTAAATTCATGGGGCTTTCACTCCAGAGGGAGACAGATCAGTAATAAGAAAGTGGCAGCTCAGAATGGATAGTGCTGGGAGGAGAAGGCCCAGGCAGATGGGTCAGGGAGAGAATGGAGGGTGCAGGAAGCGAGGTCAGGGCTTGGATGGGGACCCAGGCGAGGGGTCATAGCCAGAACAGGGATCCCAGAGAGCTGTAGGAGCCTAGCAATAGCACCTGGTCAACTTTGTGGGTTCAAGGTAAGCCCCTACAGGGCTAAGAATGATTTTCCACGAAAGGATAGGGAGAGTTGTGAGGGAGAATTGCAGGCAGAGGAATAAGCTTGTATAAAGGTGAGAGCCCCAAAGAGTATGGTTGAGTGCTCCTAGAGTGTAGAGATCTGGGGCTGTGTTCACCCATGAAACTTATCCATCAGCAGGAGTCAGGCCATATGGAGCCTGTGCAACTTGTTGGGGAGTTTGGATTCTGTTTTGTTTTGTTTTTAATATATACACTGAGTGGCCAGATTATTATGACCACTTGATATCTGTAAGCAAATTAGCTATAATTTCATCTTAAAGTTGCTAGAGGGCTTGACCATTAAAAATAGCGAAGCAGATTGTTTACCATGACAGTTACCCAAGCACTGGAAAACAAGGATTGGTCAGTCGAGCATTGGAAAAAAATTATGTGGTCCAATGTATCACTTTTCCAGTTGCATCATGCAGATGGCAGAGTGAGAATTTGGCGGAAACAGCATGAAATCATGCGCCCCACATGCATGAGTACAACCCTTCAAACGGGGTGGGGGCCATGTTATGGTTTGGGGCATGTTTTCCTGTCATGATTTGGGCCCTTTAATTCATGTGGAACAACGTCTGAATAGCACAACATACCTAAGTATCGTTGTTGATCAACTTCATCCTATCATGTTGATGGCAAATCCCA
>PVJC01054333.1:0-10535 GCA_004026665.1 Murina feae | reverse complement strand
AGGCAGGCAGTTGCAACAGAACCCTTCGGTTTTCTCTAGTTCCGTGGCTGTTGGCCTCCATCTTGGCTGGGTTAATTTGCATACAGCCGCTCTGATTGGCTGCTGGCCTCCATCTTGGCTGGGTTAATTTGCATACAGCCGCTCTGATTGGCTGGTGGTAACGGTCACATTTGCATGTTTCGCTTTTATTATAGAAGATGTTAAAAGAAATCAAAGAATCTATCTATACATAAAAGCCTAAGCAACTGGTTGCTATGATGCGCACTAACCACCAGGGGGCAGATGCTCAATCTAGGAGCTGCCCCCTGGTGGTCAGTGTGCTCCCACAGCTGGAGGGCTGCTCAGTTGATCCATGGGCTGGTGCCAGACACCAGGCTCACCACTGGCAAGCACAGCCGCAGCCAGTGCATGAGTCCGTGCACTAGGCCTCTAGTCTCTATATATATAAAAGGCTAATATGCAAAGTGTCCCCTCGGGAGTTCAACCAGGAGATCAGGAGTTTGATTGCTTGCTATGACATGTGCTGACCACCAGGGGGCAGTGCAAAACATGGCAGGTGACTAGCAGCAGTGGCAATCAGGTGCTGAGAGAGCGAGGAAAGGAGGAGGCAGGGAGGCAGAGAGGCAGGGAGACAGGGAACCTGATCAGCCCTGATCACTGGCCAGGCCTAGGGACCCTACCCGTGCACAAATTTCATGCACTGGGCCTCTAGTATTATAAATATAAACAGCATTTTTAGTATACACACATAAACAATGTTTTCAAAATACCCATACTGCTCAAAAGGGTCTACAGACTCAGTGCAATTCCTATCAAATCCAAATGGCTTTTTTTTTTTTTTTTTTTTTTGGCAAAAACAAAAAAAATTTCTAAAAATTATATGGAATCTCAAGGGAACCTAAATAGACAAAAATACCTTGGGGGTGGAGGGGTTGGAGGCATCGCAGTTTCTGATTTCAAAATACACTACAAAGTAAGAGTAATTAAGATTTGTAAGAGGTGGTACTGGCAAAAAGACTGATCTATAGACCAATAGAACAGAATAAAAAGCCCAGAAATGAACTTTTGATTATATAACCAAATGATTTTTTTTTTTTAATCTTCACCCAAGGATGTTTTTCCATTGAGTTTTAGAGAGATGGGAAGAGGGAAAGACAGAGAGAAATACGGGCATGCACACACCAGACCTACTCTGGACCCTGCTCCCGAGACACGTACCAACCAACCGAGGTATCTGCCCTTGACCGGAGTCAAACCCAGGACCCTTCAGTCTGCAGGGTGATGCTCTATCCACTGAGCAAAACTGGCTAGGTCACCTCTTGGCTATTAAAAATAATGCTGAGATGAACATTGTTGTACAACTATCTTCTAAGACCCAGTTTTCAATTACTTTGAATATATACCCCAGAGGGGAATTGCTGGATAATATGGCAATTTTATTTTTAACATTTTTAGAAACCTCTATACTGGTTTTTCATAATGGCTGCACCATTTTATGTTTCCACCAATAGGCATAAGGGTTCCAATTTCACCAAATCCTCATCAACATTTGTTATTTTATGTTCTTGTGATAATGGCCATCATAATAGGTGTAAGATGACATCTCATTGCAGTTTTGATTTGCATTTCTTTTGTAATTAGCGATGTTGAGCATCTTTTCATATGTTTGTTGGCTTTTGATATAACATCTTTGGAGAGCTATATACTCAAGTCCTTCGCTTAATTTTAAATTGGGTTATTGGATTTTTTGTTGTTGAGTTGTAGAACTTCCTCATATATTCTAGATATTAACTCCTAATTAGATACATCTATGGTTTAGAAATATTTTCTTCCATTGGTTGTCTTCATTCTGTTAATTGTTTATTGTGAGGCACAAAAGTTTTTAAGCTTGATGGAGTCTTATTTTGCTATTTTTACTTTTGTTGCCTGTGCTTTTGGTGTCATATCCAAGAAATTATTGCCAAACCCAACATCTTGAAGCTTTTCTCCTATGTTTTCTTCTGGAAGTTTTGTAGTTTTAATGTTTACATCTTTTTTTATCGTTTTAAAAATATTTAAGAACTAGAGGACCAGTGCATGAAAATTCATACACTGGAGGGGGTCTCTCAGCCTGGCCTGCCCCTCTCACAGTCCGGGAGCCCTTAGGGGCAGGAGGCGACCCGGCAGTCAGGGGAAGGCAATGCCCCATTACACCTCTGCTGCTGCCACTGCCAGCAGCACCTTGGCCGGCCCTGCTTACCTGAGCCTCAGGCAGCCCTGGGCAGCTGGGGGCCTGAGGGAACTGGGTGCTACCATCTTGTGGATTGTGGGCACCGCCATCTTTGAGGGCAGGGAAGCCAATTAGCATATTCCCTCCGTATTGACTGTGGGAGCCACCATCTTTGCGACAGCCTGAGGGTCAAGTAGCATATTCCCTCTTTAATAGATAGGATGTTTTATTCTAAAATAATCTCAGTTTACAGAGGAGTTGCAAGAATCACACAAACAATCCCTATATGTCCTTCACCCAGATTCACTAATTGGTTTTTTATATATTTAATCCTCACCCAAGAATATTTTTTCCCCATTGATTTTTAGGGAGAATGGAAGACAGAGGGAAAGAGAGAAATGTCAATGTGATTCATTGCCTCCTGCACAAGCCCTAACTGAGAAGGCGACTACATCCAAGACATATGCCCTTGACCAGAATTGAACCCAGGACCCTTTAGTCCAGGCTAATGCTCTATCCACTGAGCCAAAACAGCTAGTGCTATAACTAAATGATTTTTGACAAAAATGCCAACACTACACAACCCCCACACACTTCAACAAATGTTATGGGGAAAACTGGATACACACACGCAAAAGAAAAAAGTTAGACCCTTACATTGAAGCATAGTAATCCCCCTTTGGAAAACTGTTTGAAACTGCCATTTGAACTACTCTGTTATTCTTAGTCTCTTATTCTGTAGGCCAACTCTGTTATTTTTAGACTGTAAAATAACTTTGTTTTTTGCTTGAATAGAAAAGATAAACTTAATTGTCTGACCTTGCAAGCTAGCCATCTAACTAATATGCTGGTATTGATGCCAGGTGTCTGTATAGGTATGTACTCAAGGCTATACGCTATCTACAAAAATAACTTACACAAAGAACTAGAAGGATATAAAAAGGAAATACTCCCTCCTGTTCTTGGTTCAGAATTTGACAGAGGTAATCTGCTCTGAACCTGTGAGCAATAAAGATGACTCATAACTAATTGGCTCATTAAGGCATCTTATCCAGCTCGCTGATTTGCAAAACAACAACATTATACCATATAAAAATAACTCAAAGTGAATTAAAGATGTAAACATTAAACATGAAAATAAATAGGTATGTTTTCAGAAAATAAAATTTAAAAAATATAGGAGAAACTGAGACCCTGCAGACTTTTCAAAGTCAAGAGCAAGGGCCCAGCCTAGAACTCCTGGTCTGGTGCTCCAGGTCACAAGCACGCAGCTGCCCCTGACCTTGGTTCAAGTGGTGGTGCTCCAAGGGCGCAGGGAAATTCCAGGCCTTTGCGAAATAAGCAGACATGACAAGCACATGCGCTAAACTAGGTCCTGTATTGGGAGCAAGTTCTGTGAAGGACGTCATCAAAATACTTTTTCAGATCTGAGTGTCAGCAATCGTGTTTAATAATGTTGAGTTTCCTGAATTTGATAACTACTGCAGCTATGCAGGACACATGCTTGTTCTTGGGAGGTACACACTGAAGTATTTAGGGGTAAAGAGGCATGATGGCTGGAACTTGTTCTTGAATGGCTCCAAAGAAACACTGCTGCTGTTGTTTTTGTTGTTGTTGTTGTTCTTAAAGAGAGAAAGACATCAAATTTGGCTAAATATTAACAATTGTGGCCCTAGCTGATTTGGCTCAGATAAACTCACAAAAAATTATTTGCAAATTTGAGTGTTTTTTTACATTAACAGAACCAAACCATAGACAATTTCCGGGAAGCAGACTCTCAAGGCATTGAGATGATGCTCTGGAGAAAGGTGCTCTTCACCGTGTTTTTCACATTCCATCCAAGGAGGAGATGGAAGTGGGCGACATGAAATCCGCCGGTGCTGGGTGAGGGAGGCGGGAGAAAGCGAAGATGGACACCTCTGGGGCTGGATAAGGAGCGAGATGACAGACACAGGTGGTGCAGGATAGTTTACAGTCAACAGTGGACAGAGAACGATGCAGTGAGGGGATTTGTGACCTGCACCCTGGCACCATTTGTTGCGCCCTGAGGGGCCTGGGAAAGGGAAGTTACAAGTTACCCTGACAGTAAAGAGACTCAGTAAAGATTGAAGCTGACCTTTGTCTGGGAGACACTGGCCTAGGACATGACTATGCACTATAAACCACTTTTTTAATGAAAAGTTTTTAATTTCAGGCCATCCTTTGTGGTTATTTTAGGTCTCTGAGTTTGCAAGACCGCCACTCAGGCCCTTCCTTGAGTTAGTCAGGTGAGCAGGTGGCCCCTTTTTGTCCACACGTCCCCCCTTTGGTCATAAATTAACCCAAAGGATGCACTGATGACCAACATTTTGGTTGGATAATGGAGTCCCACGGTACTAGGAAGCCTCATTCCCAGGATGCCTCAGTGTCGGCATGTCTTGCTGAGCAGGTGGACCTCAGGGGAGGGGCAAGACCATAACCTCAGATAGCTTTCAAGGTTGAATTATTATTATTATTATTATTCAAAATAAAAGGCAGGTAAATGGGAGGCAGTCAAACCCTCTATGTCCTTTTTAAAACATATTCTGGATCATACCTAATTTTTGAGCCACCATGATGTGACTCTTTTTGATGCTTGTCTTAAGTTTTGTTTTTCTGTATCTAATATAATATTTACATACCAAGAACAAAAGTAACAATACTGAACCAGTAACACCAATAGGAGTAGAAAATGTCTACTAGATGAGGAAGGGTCTGAGGGGAACAAACTTCCCAGCCAATCAGATCCTTTTACATGTGTCATCATAACTTTTATTACGCGAATGATATGTTGTCCTTCTTCATCCACTGTCACTTGTACCTTATGATATGTTTGGCCAGATGAATGAAGACTCTCACTATTTTATTATGCAGAAGCTCTCATTTTTCTCCTGGGCAGTTAGTTTCATCCATTCCTATGGTTAGACAACACTCATCTAAAATACTCAACTAAATTAGAATTGTATGTAATTCTACCAGGGGGATCATTAGGGAAGTATTCTTGGAGGGGTTTGTCCAAGATGGTCCTTTATAATAGATACAGCCTGAAAAAATGCACCAAAGCTTATACTGATAGTAGAAAACCAGTGTGTGGCCAGCAAAGCATTAACTTCAATGTCATAGCTGACAATCCCAAGTTATATGTTTTTCATCTCCAATAAGGGAGGGAGATACAGGGAGGTTAATAATGTTCCACTAGGAAACCGTAAGGAGGATGATAACACTATAAAAATCATTTTATATACATTCAATCAATAGGAATTAGGTGATATAAGAACAAGTTTTGAGCAGCATCAATTTGTGAGCATAAAGGCCTTGTTGATGTTTTGTCCCCTCCCTGGTTGGCGGCTTCTCATCCTTGAGCTGAAGGCAAGAGTCAGCGACAGGGGCAGATGTCCATTCATGTTTAGGTACCTGATAAGGTGAGGGCCCTTTAACACTGTTGGAGGGAGTGTTTAATTAATGCATTTCCCAATGGACACAAATCTCCAGATTGTAAGTCATGGTCTTTGAATCTTTGCCTCCTGAGAATACTATGAAATGAATGTTACTAATTTACTAGTTTCTATAATACAGAATGTCTACTTTTTAGTTTTCCTTATATTTAGGAAACAAAAGATTTAAAAGTCAGCAATATTCTAAACAGAGTCAAAGAATAATAATTATTCTCAGTTAATTTAGTCCCATAACCATTTTTGTTTATCTTGATTATTTGTCAATATTTTTTATGAATTCAGCTATTCCTTGAAGTTCTATAAATCCTCATCCATTTCAAAGATCTGACCTGTTCAGAAGCCTGCAATTTAGTGTAAGTCAGAATCTTTTTCATGGATTTTTCTTAAAATATAACATACCTGCAAAGGCATCAAAATAAAACAATGGCACAAATGCCTGGGCCCCCTCCCAGGCTGACCTCCGGGGCCACATAGAAGTGCCTTTTGGTGCCCGGGGAGAGCCCCGGGCTGGGGGCTGGACTTTTGGAGGGCGAGGCCAGGATTCCATTGCGACCTCAGACCTGTTAAAGCTAGAGGACATCTGCTTGACAGGAGGTACCCGGCAGGAGTGTGGGGGCCCTGCTACGGAGGGCACCTCAGGCCCTCTTCCTCGTATGCGGGGCACAGAAAAGGAAGCTCTGCCCCATGCAGCAAGGAACATGTTTTGAATTTTGGGGGAAAGGTGAATGAACAGAATGCTCCCCTCAGGACCTTGAGGGAAAGGAGTACCCAGAAGAGTCAATGCTTTGACTCATGTACATAAAACCAAGGGAGGAATGTAAGGGTGGAAGGGCGGTGCGAGAGTGAAGATCTGCCAATAGAGATGCAGAGGAAATGCCCAGCCAAGGACCTTCCCTTGACCAATCAACAGGGGCCACACGCGTTACCCCACCCACTACTTCTGGCCCTATAAATCCTTTTGTTTGCCTGAAACCGGCACTTCCTCCCCCGTCGCGCCATTGTGTGGCGGGCAAGCGGGGAGTCCAAGTTAACTTGTATAATAAAGCTCTCATGTTCTTGCAAAAAAAAAAATAAATAAATAAAAAATAAAACAATGACTATCTATGAATGACAAAACTTAAAGTGGCCTGGTTATGGATTCAATCATAATTTAATTGATAAAAAACTTAGTTTTTCTATAAGATATAACATTCCAACACAATAATTTCTTGGTAAATAATAATTACTGTAAAATGACATAGAGAATAATATAAAGTCTATATATATTTAGATTCAATAAGCATATAAAGAACAAATAATATATAAGATTTTAAATGTTGCACATGGCTTATCGGAAGTGAGCATTAGAAGTAATTCATAAACCCCCAATATGTGGAGCACAAATATCCAGAGTATCACTGCCAGACGGCCACAGGGAACCATCACTCTTGGCTTGCCTGGTGTCCCTGAATGGACACATGCTACCCCTGAGAGTTTCCTGTTTGAACTTGGCCCTGACTCTTTTTAAGTTCCTTTCTAAGCAGACTGACATTTCTAGCACATCCAGGAGCCATCCCGGAGGAGTGTTGTGTGTTTTTTGTTTTTTGGTTTTTTTGCAGGGACAGAAAAAGAATTCCTCATGGTGTAAATTAGGAAGAGCAGGTAAGCAACAAAGCTAGACTGAAGGGGGCATCCCAGCCATCTAGTCAGGCTGTGGGGGGAGAAAGACAGTCTGATCCATGTGTTGGGCTTCGCCAAGATGAGGAAGAATGTGGGACCTGGTTCTGGGGCCAAGGCTGGACTGGAGAGGATTTCTGGCTGAGCACTAGGTCTTTGTCTGAGATGGAAAATGGCAAATCAGAAATCCGGAAGGATGAGCCTAGTGTTTTATAGTGGAGATGAAATGAGCTGGTGTTGAGTGTAGGGTCAGTGATGCAGAAGGAGAGGTCCCAATCTAGCAGCCTCCTTGGCTAATAAAAGGGAGGCCTAATGGAGGCCAGCAATCAAGTCACCAAGTAGGATTGGGAGGTAAGTCCAGGTCAAGCTGCCACTGCCTCCTGCTCTTTGAGTAGCAAACTCGGAGTGACCAAAGCCTGGGCAATGGCTCCCCTTCCCCATGGAACCCTCCCAGGTTTGGGAACCAAATGTTAGGGTTGCTGAAGGAGGAATTCACGAGGCCAAAAGTGGTAAAGAGTTTTGGATTTATTAGGTCATCTGGACACCAGATGGACTGATCCCAAAAATGGCACCAGCACCCAAGTTTGGGGAGTTGGAGATTTTTTATATTTTTTTTTATTGATTCCAGAGAAAAAAGGAGAGGGAGAGAGAGAGAGAATGATGAGAGGGAATCATTGATCAGCTGCCTCCTGCACACCCCTACTGGGGATGGAGCCTGCAATCTGGGTATGTGCCCTGACCAGGAATCAAACTGTGACCTCCTGGTTCATAAGTCCACATTCAACCACTGAGCCTTGCCAACTGGGCAGGGAGGCAGAGGTTTTAAAGGACTCCAGATGGGCTTTTTCGGCCAGGAACTCTCTGGGCAGTCGGATCCTGGACAAGTCCAGAGGGAAAAGATAAGGGTCTTAGCAAATCAAATGCGGTCTAAGTGAAAGGAAATGTCGGTTGTGAAGTGGTCTAAAGACCAGTTCCCAGGGGAGAGGACATTGATTCAATTTGTGATCAGACCTAACAATAGTGTAACTGGACAACCAATGGGTCCAGGCTGCCTGTCACTACTTGAGCCAATTAAGCAGAGACAAATGGAATCATATATGAGGGTTGATTCCAATCCTGCCGGCAGCATGGGAGAGCAACAAGCACCTGCTCTGCCCCTCCCATAAGCCAGCTGCTAATATTGGGTAGAAGGACAAAGATCACATGGGAAAGTAAGCAGCGAGGGCTGGGGCAGGACTCCATTGTATGGGGAAAGATGACTGGTTTTTTGTTTTATATTTTTATTGATTTCAGAGAAGAAGGGAGAAGGAGAGATAGAAATATCAGTGATGAGAATCATGCATCAGCTACTTCCTGCACACCCCCTACTGGAGATTGAGTCAGCAACCCAGGCATGTGCCCTGAACTGAATGGAACCCGGGTGTCTTTGGTCCACAGTCGGACACCCTATCCACTGAATCAAACCAGCCAGGGTAAGATGATTGTCAGTCTTTCCATGTTAATAGGCAGTTCTTGAATGAGAATGGACCACATTCCAAGGTTGACTGCCAGGTCCCTGGGGCATTCAACTCCCAGCCAGGTGAGAATGTGCTTTCTTTAACCAACACAAGGCCACCATGGTTAACAGAGTATAATATTTCTTATAACTATAGCTAGTCCCCCATATTCTATTTCTGCCCCTAACAATAGGAGGTGAGAGGAGTTAGCTTGACACGCAGACAGGGCAGGGGTCCAGTGGGAAACAAAGGCAGGTGGAACATAAGCAGGGCAGACGTGACAGTTTAAGCACCTAACCACAGAAACCAACCACACAGAAATAATAAAATGTTTCTGGACTCAGAGCAAGAGGCATGGGGAACTAGGGAGGGCCTGCAATAATAAGATGAACTGCTGCCTAGAAACAGAGAAAGTTCAGATAAGGACAGAGAAAGAACACAGAAACAGGGAAAGTTAGGTCCACTGCTAGACAAGAACAATGAGGAAATCAATCAGGTGGCGACACAGGTAGACAAAGAGCAGGCTTGTAGCACAGATATAGCCCTGGACTACAAGGCTTCACGGGCAGCCCATTAAAGGGTCCCCCTCCCCATGAGGGGAGTCTGAATCTGTTTGCGATAAATTTTCCACACTTTTGCTTAAACCTTCTGGTCCACAAGCTCATTCTTCAGTGTCTGAAGACATGGTTCTGGGAAATGTCTGGGCTCACCCTCCTGGCTATCAGAGGGGCTCCCGGGAAGGCTGGCTCAGTCTGAAGGCAGATGAGCAGAGACACGCCCTTGTTGCCCAGCCAGCATGGCACAGTGGTAGTTTAACAGCTGAAAGAAGTTAATTGTTGATTTGTTGATATTAGCCAAAATAAATTGGTGAACAAATAGATCCAGAGACATAGAAGCATAGAACAGTCTGTGGAATCTCAGAGGGAAGGTGGGGGAGTGTGTATGGGTGGGAAGAGATCAACCAAAGAACTTATACGAATATAAGCATCACCATGGACACGGATAATAGGGTGGGGAAAGCCTGGGGTGGGAGTGGGGGCAGGCTAGAAGGGGTCAATGGGAGGGGAGGAATGGGGGTATACTAGTATGTAATACTTTCAACAATAAAGAATTAATTTTTTTTTAAAAAAAAGAGAGAGAATAGACTTGAGAAAAAATGGCGGCGATATAGGCAGCAGTGTCCGGTGCCTGTCCGGGAGCGGAGGAAGTGAGCAGCTAGGGCGAGTGGTTTCCAGCCCGCGCCAGCAGAGGAGGTGGAGCTGGGAAACAGCCTGCGACCAGGTGAGGCGGAATCCTGCTGGGAAAGGTGAACTGGGGGCTTAAGGAGGGACATTGTACCAGACCCGGGCCCTGGGAGTCCCAGAAGACCCAGGCGCCAGCTGGGCACGGCACTCAGCCATGTCTCCTGGGACGGCGCAGTGAAAGAAGCGTCCACGAAACTGCTGGTCGGCAGGGGACTCTGGATGCGGGTTCACAACCAGGATAGGGCTGGGGTGTGTGGGGAGAGGAGAGGCTGCCCCCCTTGGAGTGGACTCCACAGCAGGGCTTGCAGTCAGTGAGGATTTGAATGTACCAACGGAGAAGTGCACACACACACGCCATCTCGCCAGCCTCCGTAGCCGGCGACTCGGCACTCCCATCGGTGCCACTCGCGTGACTGGCGCCTCACGGCCTTAAGCCCCCAAGAAGGGCCAGGGCGCG
>PVJC01054332.1:0-10533 GCA_004026665.1 Murina feae | reverse complement strand
GGAGCTGAGCTGAAGGGCTCAGCTTCACTTTCCCTCCTGCCGCAATGGAAAGGGCTGTTTACTCAGGTCCGGGAGTGGCGGCCGCCATGTTGGCTGGGCTAATTTGCATACAGCCGCTCTGATTGGCTGGTGGGCGTGGCTTACCCTGTCTCGGAGAAACGGTTAATTTTAATATTTCGCTTTTATTAGTTTAGATGTATACTAAGGGCCCAGTGCACAAAAATTTGTGCACTGGGGGTGGGATAGTCCTCTCAGCCCAGCCTGTGCCCTCTCGCAGTCTGGGACCCCTTGGGGGATGTCCACCTGCTGGTGTGCCTGGCCAGCTGGGTGAGGGGCTGATGGCTGTTTGCAGGCTGGCCAAGCCCCCCAGTGGGGACCCTCACCCCATGGAGGTGTGGCCAGCCTGGGTGAGGGGCTGAGGGCCGTTTTCAGTCTGCCCACAGCCCCCACTGACCCAATGTCCCAGCGAGGCTGGCTGGAATCAGGTTTCTGGGGTTTATCTATCTTCTATAATTGAAACTTTGTTGCCTTGAGTGGAGGCCTAGGCAGGCAACGAAGCCTCCTGTTTGCTTCAGCTCCAAGCCTTCTATGATCGAAACTTTGTTGCCTTGAGCAGAGGCCTAGCAGGCCTCAGCAGGCAGTTTCCTCCATGGCTGGTGCAACGGAAGCCTCCTGTTTGCTCTAGCTCCAAGGATGCTGGCTGCCATCTTGGCTGGGTTAATTTGCATACAGCCACTCTGATTGGCTGGTGGGCGCGGCTTGGCTTATGGGCATGGCTTAGGTGTCTCAGAGTGATGATTAATTTGCATATTACTCTTTTATTAGATTACATGTGTGGATATGGTTAAACCAAAGGAAATTGCTGCTTTTCTCGTAGGAAAATAAAATATTATCAATGTTTTATGTTTCAACCTAAAAGAACTGAGTCTTCTTGAAGGAACACTGGCACTGCTCAATAAGAATTATCTACCAAGTCTATGATAACCTGTTGGTCCTAGTCATACAGAAGTCATACTAACAGGAGATGTGATCATTGCATATGTCTATAGCTACAGCCTGTGTTTTACTGGTAACTGCCTTCAGTGAGAAATATTCAGTATCATTGTTATTACTCAGTACCTGATTACTGGTCATGGGGTATTTTTAAAAGGAGTATTTCCTCTCATGCTTACAATATAAAACCAGCAATGAAATGGCAAAATACATGATCTGATAAGCACTGTCATACTAAAGAGAAAGCCTAAGGCACTTAGGATATATGACTTGATCAGAGAAAACAGTGACAGAGCCTGGACTCAAGCTGACCAGCACTGGTACAGCAAGTCACTCTCCCAAACACAGAGGGAAGAGGAAGTGCATAAGCAGCAAACAAAAACCACATTTCTGTTCAGAATCCTTGCTCTCGCCCACCTGTACTACTATATCTTTCATGTAATCATACTCCTCAGGATGCAGGAAAGCTGTGAATTCCTCCTTTGTGGCAATGAGGTCTCCATCCTTGTCTGCCATTTTAAACCTCCGTTCATCTCTAACCATCATCTGTTTATAATTAAATCCATCATCAGGATCTGGGTCATCTAGAAAACAAAAATTTAGGTTAAACCTTAAAAGACTTCCAGAAAACATGAAAGTATGTGGGCTGGGGAATCGACTTCCAAGAAAGACAGACCAAACAATGAAGAAATGCCTCTTGATTACGCAGGTACAATTGCAGCAGAGTAGACATTCATTCAGTTTTGTAATCAAAGGCCTCAAAGTCAGGTCCAAATCAAATGTAAATGTTTGCCATTCAACATGGAACCCCGGCTCCTGGACTATGTAACCCATTACATAATTCTTCCGTTATTGGGGGCTGAGGCTGTTAGAGGGCTTGAGTTTTCTAGTTATATCTGAGATGCAGTGATAATTCTAAAGTCACACAGTCTGGGTTTGAATCCAAATTTGAATCCACACTTCCTAGCTGTGTGACCTTGGGCAAGTAACCTAACTGTGCTTCAATCTACTCATCTGTAGAATGAAGATGATGATGGTTCCTGCCCCCTAGGCCTGTTGAGGTTTAAATGAGCAAATAAATATAAGTGCCTGGCATATAGCTGGGCTTCAATAAATGTTAGCTATTGCTATTTTTATTAAACAGTAGGTTCCCAGTAAGAAGCTAGATATCAAAGGTCTTCTTTCCCGTTACAGGGCACTTGGATTCAAGCAATAGAACACCACCACTCTGAAAGTAAGACACTACATTAAAAGGTGAGGAATGATTATTCCTGTAACATACTGACCAAATAAAAAAAGATATGGTACTAGGTTTATAAAAAACACATGGGGCCCCTTCAACAGTATCACACTGCTAACTTTTAACACTGCAGTTTAATCTATCTATACGTTAAGCACAGTTAAAAAAAAAAAAAAAAAAGGCTATTGCTCTATTTTGAGAGATGAGCAGCTTGAAGCTTTATTATTTGTTGAATAATAAAGACAGTTTATTGAATCGTGAGGTGTGGAGGACCTTATATGTGTATATTCAAAGCTATGAATAGGCTTAAAGAAAAATATTACTTTTCTCATATACTAAGTTAACTTTTCTAAACAAGTAATGTTTTAGTAATAGCTATGTAATATAAACAAGAAAGACACAGAAAACAATTATACATTAAGACTAGATTCTCAGCTAAGAGTCCTCCTCTTCTCCTCCACAGGGTAAAACATGGTGATTGGAATCAAGAAGGGTGAAAACATGCACATACACAAGGATGAAAAAGACATAAACTTTTTCTTTTCTGGTATTTTTTTTTTCAACAACTAAACTCATATGCCTATCATCACACTCGGAGTGCTTTATCCGTCCTAAGCACCAGCCTGCACACAGCTTTCGGTAGGCTCTTGGTCTAGTTTTGTTATAGGCATGGTGGACCTTTGTTTTTCATATTTTACTCGTGGCAGAAACACTGTTACTGGTCCCTTGGTGGGAAGATTCATTACGACAGATTTTAATTAAAAGCTAAGATGATTTGTACCTGAACTCTAAGCTAAATCAAGAACACACTCACAAAACACTCCTCAGCACTTCTGTAAGACAACTCATTATCCCTTGGGTACTGCCCACCCACGTGCCTCCCGGGAAAGATGCCTTATAAAGACATTGCTTCTCCAGCCAGTGCTTCAGCTTATGCAGCTTCAGTCAGTAGAAATACCCATTACATCGAATCATTTGCCCTGTGAGCTAACAGAGCTCTCAACGGATTTTTATGCACATAATCATACAAAGAGTTTGAGATTAATTCTGGGCAGCCAGTGAGTGCCTAGGTCTGAGCTGCGATTTATTAACACACCATTCTGTTTAGATCACCAACAGCCTGCCCTTTGTTTTGTATTTATAATTAATTCCAAATAAATCAGGAGCATGTTGGGTGCCAGCCAGAGAGAAAGAAGCACAATCGCCTCTCCATCTGCCCTGACTTCTTAATACACGTGTTCTTAATTGGGTGAAATCTATGTATGGTTCCTGGCTAAGTATCAAGCTTGGAAAGAGACTGCCACTTTAGTCTTAGGAATGAGAACGAGCCAACACAGAAATAAAAATCTCTTCACTAGAAATGCATGCAGGTCCTATCATTAACACGGGCAGCTGGCTCTCTAGTGGGGGAAGCAGACCATTATACACTCAATGTCAGAGGTGGAAAACATCTGCTTTAATGCAGAAATCTGCCTAGTTTCTGGGATAAAAATGCAAGAAGGAACATTTATACATTCTTGTCTCAATTGTAAACATGTACAATATCACTAACAGAAATACCCTAAATCATCAACTCAGTAAGATCGCCACCTAGCATTCAGTAGCAGGAAATGTATTAAAAGAAAACTGCTAACAGGTGGCAAAGCATACAAGCTACCAAATCATCAGAAAGCAATCAAATCACATTTATTTGCCTTGAAGCAATTGCCAGAGAAAACAAATGGGAATTTTTATTTCTAAACTTCAGTAAGCAGGCATACTAAAATAGTTACATTTTATCAAGGAAAGCTGTAGTTGATCTTATTTTATCAAGGAAAGACTAATTTTCCTCCTATTTTCACCAGTTATAAAGGAATCTAATTTGGTTTGAGTTTCAGGTCCAACACCTTATGAAGAGAAATATCAAAGCCTTTTGCTTTGTATTGTTGGAACAATGCAGCCTTTTAAACAAGATCTAAAAAACGGTTTTCTGAGGGAGGACAGAAAGAAAACATGGTACATGTATATCTAAAATGCTAAAGATGTAGAAGATTCCAGACCTTCAAAAACCAAAATTAAACGAATTTTAAAAAATACACAGTATACAAATTTAAAATTAATAAAATAAAGGGAAATCAGCTCAGCACTGAGCTATTGAAGGTAAGCAGTTTCTTCCTTTCGTTCACTGCGTGACCCATTTGTTTCTTTGACTCAAGATCATGGTCTCTGCCAGGCTGACATCTTGCCCCTTACCCAGGTAAGTGCCATAAGTCACGTTCCTGTACTCATCCCAGGAGATTAAGCCGTCTTGATTCATATCAAACTCCTGCCATTGGTTTTCAACATTGTCATATATGTATTTCTTCTGGGCGTGCTTAATCCAGGATTTCAGCTCCCCCTCCGTCACAAACCCATCTTTATCCGCGTCTATTTTATCTACAATCATTCTACGAGACAAAACAGTTACGTTTCAAGGTGCCAGCCCCACAAGGCTTTTCCCCCAGGTGGTAGGGACCTACCTAAGACGTAGCCGTAGGTGGCATTTTTATACTCCTCCCAGGAAACGAGGCCGTCCTCATTGAGGTCATGCCCCTTCCACTGTCGCTCTACATCCTCGTAAATCCAGCGCTTTTGTGCAAATTTAATCCAGTCTTTGAGCTCATCCACAGTGACAAACCCGTCCTTGTCGCCATCTATTTTACTTACAATCTTTCTGTAGAAAATGCAGAGAAATCCAGCAAGAAGTTAAAAGGACACAAGGCTCTGGGTTTATTTAGCCAGGTGTGTGCTGTGACAACAGATGCTGTTGCCCAAGATTGAAGCATGGAAATAAAAATTGTTCTCAAAGCAAAACTGCCAAATAGGCAACTGTAAATTTGTAATGAGCCACCTGGATAAAGCCAAGCACAGTCCATGGCTGGTTCACTCAGATCCAAAAGCAAACCCTATCTCTCTAGAGATAGGTTTCAGACGATGGTCAAGGTTCAGGAGTGAATATCCTATCTTTACTCTTTGTATCAAGCAACATGCAAATATTTTTTTATTGCTTTTAGGAGAATCTCAATTTCTTGGTATACAATCACAACAACTGGCATGGTTTTCTAAAAATTCAAAACTTTAAACCAGGCTTTAAAACATTCAGCTCCTTTAAAAAAAACACACACTTTTGTTAAAAATTAACAATATCAAAAATAGTTCTGAGATCACTTCTACCTCAATCAAAATTATTTAAGCCTGGCTGGCATGGCTCAGTGGTTGAGTGTCAACCTATGGACCAGGAGGTCATGGTTTGACTCCCTGTCAGGGCACAGGCTGGGTTGTGTGCTCAATCCCCAATGTGGGGCATGCAGGAGGCAGCCGATCAATGATTCTCTGTCGTCATTGATGTTTCTATCTCTCTTTCCCTCTCCTGTCTTCTCTGAAATCAATAAAAACATATTTTAAAAAATTTATTACAAAGAAAAATAAAACAAAACAGGTACACAAAGACAGAAGCAAGCTTATTCTAAAAAGTGGCCAGTAGCTTATTATATATTATGTCAAACTGGATTTCTACATATAACCACAAAAACAGAGAACACTGAGGGAATAATGTGGGAAGAATGCATATGATTATGAGAACGTTAATAAGCTGAGAGAGTTAGCATGCACATGAAGGAAAATTACAAAGCTCAACAATCAACATTCTTTGCCCTTCCTGAGCTTCTTTTTCACTAGATCTGTTATCTTAATTTAAGGATTTCAAAACATGTGCATATGAAAACTTCAGTTCAAAGATACAATCAGCCATTCACAGAAGCTAAAATAACATGTAAAGTCACACAAGTAAGTGGCCCAGTTTGGAAAAGGAACTTTACACTTTTTGTTTTTAATTCTCACCTGAGGCTATGTTCTTACTGATTTCAGAAAGAGAGGAAAGGAGAGGGAGAAAGTGAGAAACATCAACCAGTTGCCTTCCATATACACCCTGACTAGAGACTGAATCTGAAACCTGGGTATATGCCCTGATCTGGAATTAAACCCATAATATTTTTGTTGTACAGATAGATGCTCCAACCAACTGAGCCACACTGGCCAGGGCTAGAATAGGAACTTTAAATCAAAACTCTTAACAGATGTGAAACCATGGACTATTCTTATGCTCTATTAAATGCAGGATTGAAAAAGACTGTCACTTAGTATCAAATAATGCCTTTTTCCATTTCATGAATACATTGGAAAATGATTAGAATCAGAGTTTGAGTGTCACTATGAGAAGACACTCATCTTGATATTGATATGGTGTTAGGCATAACTTACAACCTATAATTAACAAGCATTTTCCTTCAGAGAATGTGTAATCCTGTAGCTTTTGATTTAAGATGTTAAATCAGTAAAAGGTAAAGCAGTAAGAAGCATCTCTTAAATACCCTCCTTTTATCTACATGGACATAGGACAAAAAAATTATTTGCAACTTTAACCCTGTAGCAAAATAAGCTGTACCAGCATTAAAATTTCTGAATTATCTATTGTGGGGTCCGGTTTGTGTCCAAATGGCTACCAATAGTGCCACTATACCATTCAGATAAAAAGGGCAAAGTATCATAGCCCCTTCCATTCCCAAAAGGAAAAATTTTTTTTGTTTCATTAATCCTCACCTGAGGATATTTTTCCATTGATTTTTATTTATGTGTTTATAAAAAAATTTTTAAATTGATTTCAGAGAGGAAGGGAGCAATAGAAACATCCATGATGAGAGAGAATCATTCATCGGCTGCATCTTACACACCCCACACTGGGGATTGAGCCTGCAACCCAGCATGGGCCCTGATTGGGAATCGAACCATGACCTCCTGGTTCATAGTTCGAAGCCCAATCACTGAGCCATGCCAGCTGGGCTCCATTAATTTTTTTTAAAACATATTTTTATTTATTTCAGAGAGGAAGGGAGACAGATAGAAACATCAATGATGAAAGAGAATCATTGATTGGCTGCCTTCTGCACACCCCCTACTGGGGATCGAGCCTGTAACCCGGGTATGTGCCTTGACCGGAATTGAACCTGGGACCCTTCAGTCCAAAGGCCAACACTCTATCCACTGAGCCAAACCAGCTAGGGCCCATTGATTTTTAGAGAGAGGAAGAGAGAGAGGGAGGGAGGGAGGGAGGGAGTAAGGGGGAAAGAGACATTGATTAGTTGCCTCCTGCACTTACCCCGACTCGGGCCTGTGATTGATTTGCAACCCAGATACGTACCCTTGACCAAGAATTGAACCTGAGACCCTTCAGTGTGTGGCTGACACTCAAATCACCAAGAAACACCAGCCAGGCTCCCAAAAGAAAATTTTAAGCTATTATAAGTTATAATAAGTAGCCTAAAAAGGATTACTCAAATAAAATTTAAAAAAAGATGTGACTATTTAATATGGGCTTTTCTCACTGAAGTTGAATGAATGTCATTCTGTTTATTTCAACAGAACTACTCCAGTGTTTAATACAGTGGTTGGCAACCTTTTTCTGAAAAGAGACAAAGAGGGTATAGGGGGTAGACGATGAAGGAATCATACCTAATAAAGAGGGAATGTGCTAATTGACCCTCATGCTGTGGCAAAGACAGCAGCACTCACAGCCAATAAGGAGGAAATATGCTAAGTGACTGCCCCACCCTCAAAGATGGCGGCGCCCAGTCCCCTCAGCCCCGCAGGGACAGCAGGCCTGCGGCACAGGCAAGCCTTAGATGGTGGCTTGCCCAGCTGCCCAGGGCTGCCTGAGGCTCAGGTAACCAGGGCTGGCCGAGGCTTGTGCTGACGGTAGTGGCAGCAGCAGAGGTGTGATGGGGCATCACCTTCCCCTGATTGCCAGGTTGCCTTCTGCCCCTGAGGGTTCCCAGACTGTGAGAGGGGGGCAGGCCGGGCTAAAGGACCCTCCTTCCAGTGCATGAATTTTCACACACTGGGCCTCAAATGAATAAATAAATAAATAAACATATAAAAGTCAGGCTCCCCAGCCTCCATCCTCTACCCATTTGGGCCAGCTAATTTTATTGGCCTCAGTCTACTTTTCCAAGAGGCCATGGAAGTACAAATAATAGCTGGGCCATGGTGGTTCAGTGGTTCATCATTGACCTATGAACCAGGAGGTCACAGTTCAATTCCCAGACGGGGCACATACTCAGGTTGTAGGCTCAATCCTCAGAAAGAGAATCAATGATTCTCTTTCATCACTGATGTTTCTATCTCTCCCTCTCTGAAATCAATAAAAATATATTAAAAAAAAATAAAAAATCTTAAAAGTAAAATAAAATGTTTTTAAAAAACACACAAAAAATACAAATAAATCCTCACCTAAAGGAACATAAATGAAAATTTAGACTTCTCTGGGTGGGGAAGTGAGGTTGAAAATATAATAAATACAAAAAATAGTTCTATTTGTCAGCATTCTTAATAAAAAAAGGAATTTAAAATTTTGTTTTAAAATTCTTTAGTAGCTATCATTACCAAAGATTTAAAAATAGTAGTGAAGCCCTGGCTAGTTTTTCTTAGTGGTTAGAGTGTCAGCCCTCAAACTGAAGGAAGGGTTGTGGGTTTGATTCCTAGTCAAGGGCACAGACCTGGGTTGTAGGTTTGATTCTCTAAGTGCAGGAGGCAGCCAATTGATGTGTCTCTCTCACATCCATGTTTTTCTCTCTCTTTCCTGCTCCCTCCTAACTTCCTTCTACTCTCTCTCTCTAAAAAAAAAGAAAAGAATCTTGGACACAGACTGTAGGGGGGGTGAAGGTATGTGCTGGGTATGGGAGTGGCTGGAGAGAGGTCAAGGGGGAAATAGGAGACATATGTAATATTATAAATAATAAAAAAATTAAATAAAAAAAGAAAAGAAAAAAACCTAAATTTTACCAAAAAAAAAAAAAAAAAAGGAAAAAAAAAATCCTCAGGTGAGGATTAGTTACAAATACTATTTGTGACTTTTCCCTGGCCAGGTAGCTGTTGGTTAGAGCAGCATCCCTACAACTAAAAGATTGGGGTTCAATTCCCAATCAGGGCACATACCTAGGTTGCGGATATGATCCCCTGTTGGGGCATGTATGGGAGGCAACCTATTAATGTTTCATTCTCTCCCTTAAAAAAAGAAAAGAAGCCCTGACCGGTTTGGCTCAGTGGATAGAGTGTTGGCCTGCGGACTGAATGGTCCCAGGTTCGATTCCAGTCAGCGGCATGTACCTTGGTTGTGGGCACATACCCAGTAGGGAGTGTGCAGGAGGCAGCTGATCGATGTTTCTCTCTCATCGATGTTTCTAACTCTCTATCCCTCTCCCTTCCTCTCTGTAAAAAATCAATAAAATATATTTTAAAAAATAATAATAAAAAGATAAAAACAATTGTAAAAAAATCGATAAAACCATATCCTCGGGGAGGATTTAAAAAATGAATTTTAGAACTATAGGTATGAACAATAATCTTGTCTCCTAATAATTACTTGCCTTCTAGAATAGATGGAAGAGGGGAATCTGTTGTTTCCAACGTCTGGTGTATAGTCACCTACCAAAACAATGTTTAGAAATGCCACAGTGAATAAGTAAAAAAAAAAAAAGTTCACCAGGAATTATTATTCTAATAGTATGTTACTTTATGAATTGGATATTTGTCATTATTTCCAAAATTTGGGAGAAGCAAACAGTACTTGACTCATTGATACACTCCATAAAAAGTATGATCTTATTTAAACAAAAAATGGAGTCTACTCATGTGTTGTACTTATGATATTCACTGATGACAAAAAAGAATTATTCTCTCTTATGAAAGCTGCTAGTAGAGCTATTCCACTACCTGCACAGAGCCTGACTGACAGACACTAAGCTGAAGGGCCTTTCATTATGTAAGAGTAATTCTGCAGAGGAATATGTGAAGACAAAATGTGGGTTGGACATGCACATTAATAAGCAAGACATGAAGAATGAGAACTGCCCCATGCAGCTCTATTTTCAGCCAGGAATGTCAGCACATTTATAAGATTAAAATTAAAAGTGATCACGGTCTCTCAAAGTTAGAAAAGCAACCTAATAGAAAACTGACTTTTTAATATTATTTGTTTTCTTTATCTACATGGAAAAATATTCTGCTTTTTCTTAGTGTTTAAGATAAAATATTGTAGCCAGAGTGGGACTAACCTAAACAAAACAGATCCACAAGGAACACACTCGGGGCAGATGCAGTGAGCATAAAAGCTCCACTGAAACAACTCTTGCCCCATAAGGGTGTCTCCAGCACAGAAGTTCTCCCACTGTAGACACAGCTGACTCTCATAACCAAGTGGCTTAGAGGTTAATCCCTCGCAGTGATCG
>PVJC01054331.1:0-10533 GCA_004026665.1 Murina feae | reverse complement strand
TTAAAAATAATTTCTTAAAAGGATTATGTGCTAGGAACAAGTGGACTTTATTCAAGGTATGTAAGGAAGGTTCAATAAATGAAAATCACTCAATGTAATATACACCAATTGGAGGACTCATGCTTACCAATTTCAAAACTTACTATAAACAGTAATCACAAGTGTAGTACTGGCATAAGCCAAGATATATAGGTAAGTGAAATAGAACTGAGAACTCGTAAATTAATTCCTACACCTATAGTCAATTGATTTTCAATAAAAGTACCAAGACTATTCAATGGAGAAAGAACAACAAACGATGCTGAAACAACTGAGTAGCCACATGCAAAAGAATGAAGTTGGGTCCATCCTTAATACCATGTACAAAAATTACCCCCAAAATTTATCAAAGTCTAATTGTAAGAGCTAAAAACATAAAACTATTACAAGAAAACACAGAGGTACATTTATATAATCTGGATTTGCCCATGGATTCTTAGATCTAACACCAAAAAGCATGACCAACCAAGGAAATAATAAATTAAACTACATCAAAATTTTAAACTTTTTGTGTAAAGAACACTGTAAAGGAAGTGCAAAATCAAACTAAAATGGGCGAAAATATTTGCAAATCATATATTTGATAAAGGTCTACTATCCAGAATTCATAAAGAACTCTGACAACTCAACAATAGCAAGACAAGCATGATGAGAAAGAGAACAAAAATAAGAAAGAGTCCTATAAATTAGCTACAAAATCCAATTAAAAATAGGCAAAGGACTTAAAGACATTTCTCCAAAAAAAGTTACACAAATAGCAAACAAGCACATGAAAAGATGTCTAATGTCATTAGGGAAATACAACTCAAAACTACAATAAGCACTCTAGCCTGTGTAGCTCAGTTGGTTGAGCATCATCCCAAGCACCAAGTGATCATAGGTTCGATTCCCAATCAGGGTACATACCTGGGTTGAGGGCTCAATCCCCAGTAGGTGGTGTGCAGGAGACAGCTGATAGATGTTTCTCTCTCATCCATGTTTCTCTCTCTCTCTCTCTTTCCCTCTCTCTCTAAAAATAATATATAAAATAACATGGTTTTTAAAAAAAAACCTACAATGAGACACTTTATACCCGCTAGGATGGATGTATAGAAAGACAGATGATAGAATTGTTAAGTTTGTAAAAAAAAAAACAAACAAACAAACAGAAAGTAACTGTTGGCAAAGATGTAGAGAAATTAGAATCCTCATACATTGCTGCTGGGGATGTAAAATGGTCAGCCTCTGAGGAAAAAAAAGTTTGGCAATTCCTCAGAAAGTTAAACAGAATTACCATATGACTCAGGAATGCCAGTCCAGGTATATATCCAAAAGAACTGAAAACAGGTACTTAAACAAATATTTGTACACAAATGTTCATAGCTGCCCTATTCACAATAGTCAAAAGATAGAAATAGCTAAGCATTCATCAACAGATATGGATAAACAAAATATGGCATATTCATTCAATGGGATACTACTCAGCCATAAAAAGAAAGAAGTACTGACACGTTACATGTGGATGCACCTCAAAAACATTTTGCTAAGCGAAACCACCCAAACACAGAGGGTTATATATTTCTTGACTCCATTTATACGAAATATTCAGAATACATAAATCCACAGAGACAGAAGTAGACTGGTATTTGCCAGAGGGACGGGGAGGGCAAAAGGTAGAGTGAATGTTTAATGGAACGGGATTTTCTTTGGGGGTGATGAAAATGTTATGCAACTTGATAGAGGTGGTGGCTACATAACATTATGAAAATACCAATGCAACTAAATTGTACACTTTAAAATGGTTAATTTTATGTTATGTGAATTTTCTCTCAAAAAAATAAGAGATGGCTAAGAAGTAATCTACATATTAATAAGGGCAGATGAGAAAGAGAACAAAAATAAGATAGACCTATAAATTAGCTATGAAATCCAAAATAATAAAAGACACTAGAAGTAGATTGAAGGTTCTTGGGAGAAATGATTAATGACATTCCATTTATCCCTTCTTATTTTATGCAAAAAGCTGCCAAACATTTTTTCCTAGTAAAAACTCATCCACGACTAACACACAGCTAAAAGCAATACGTTATAGCAGGGAAAGAGCACTGAAATGAGAGGTTTTAATCCACTCTGCCTGTCGTGGGCATAAAGAAAAACATTTAACTCCTCCAGGCCTCAGTTTCTTTAAGTATAAAATGAGATATTACTGCCACTAAAAATAATCATTAAAAAATGACAGCAACAGACACAAGGAAAGCATTTGTGAGCACTTACAGTATACCAGGCAGTGTTATTTCCCACGTTAATTTTAATAAATGTTAATATGCTAAAGGCTAACATATTTAATAGTCACACAACCCTGTGAAACAGATACTATTATTATCCCCACTCTAAAGGTGAGGAGACTGAGCCACAGAGAGGATTAAGTAGAAGAGCCATGCAGTCTGGCTCCATAGCCCATGTTCTTAATGACCTTGCTACACTTGATCTCCAAGACCTTTTCCAGTTCTAAAATACTGGGTCCGTGTACATTTAAGGCAACTTAAGGACATTATTAAACCCTTTTGCTTCAGCCACCACTTAGCAATTATCATTCTTGAAATACGCTAAGAGCCTTGTTCTGAATGACATCTAACTTCACCAGATGTGCAATCCTGACAGACCTCTGATGAAGGGGCATAATGGAAAGAAATGGCTCGTTTGTATCTGGTTATCTGTGTGAGATACTGCTAAGTGCCAAAGAGCCCAGAGATTGACATGTCACTCAAAATTCTTCTGAAGCCAGGCCTACCCTTTGTTTTCAAAGAAGGTCTGGGTGAGTATCTACTACACTGTTCAAGGAAGCAGGTATTTTCACATATCCCATGAGCGGGAGCAAGACTGGACAGATGATCAGGTGTGTTTCCAGATCAGCAGCACTCAACAAACTTCCCCAGTCAATGGCCAGGTAGTAAGTATTTTAGGCTTTGCCAACCACATATCATCTCTCACATATTCTTCGTTTTCTCCTTCAAATTCATTACAAATGTAAAAACCATTCTTAGCCTGCTGGACACACAAAAACATGTGGACTGTAGTTTGCTTACCCCTGTATTAGATCACTGAATGAGTCACCTTTTAAATGTGTTACTGTACATTTTAGCTGCTACAGCAGTCCTAAGACTGTCCTTAACTTTATTAAAACTATAAAAATTGTACTGAAGTAATCCAGGTGACAGGATAACTGATTATGAAGCAAACAGTATTATACTTATTCATTTCAGTATTTACTAAACACCTAATATACAGAAGGTGTCAGGCAACTGCTACCATCCTTATAAAAGTATACAACCCAGTCAAGTTTTCAAGTGAAGTAAAAAATGTAAAGGTGCCAAAAGAAAGGTTAAAAAGGAAAGCTACAGGAGTTCTGATGTGGTAAAGATTCCATCAAGTAGAAGCAGGAACATCAAAGATCATAACCAGTGGCAGTATTTGGGCCAGATTAAGAAGTATTAAAAAGCTGAATGGCAGGGAAGGAAAGTCCCTTAAAGACTAAATACATTAGGCCAAAGTATGACGATGGGAAATACAAGCTACATTTGAGCATTAAATAGTGGTCCAATTTGTTCAATTTCATGGTATGAAAATGAGTGGGAATCCTGAAGAGGAAAACAGTGGGAGATGTGGCTGAATGATTAAGTCAGCTAATAATCAGACCTACATTTAAGGAAGGTTACCTTGGTAATGACCAATATGATAAACTGGAGGAGGCAGAATGTCCAAACACTTCTTAGGAGGCTTTCTAAAAATCCACTTACTAGAGGTAATGAGAACTCAAACTATGAAAAAAGGGAGAGAGAGAGGAAGTAAAGATAAAAGCAGAGATAGAACCAAAACAACATTGGCTGAATTTAGGCTGAGAGATGGAAATCGGGACAAAGATTTGTATACATCTAGCAGACAAAAAAGTTGCTCTATACAACCAAAATGCGAGTGTGCCTTAGGAAGACTGGTTAGGCAGCGGTGAATAAGACAGGGTAGATACATAGAGACTAGAGTCCACAGGCCCGCCAGAAACTAATGCAGTAACCAGCCCTCCAGGGATGCTGGTCTGAGCTTGGATTATGGCAAGGGAGATGGAAAAGTAGCCATGGATATAAGTTATTTCAAAGGACTCAAAAGAGTCTAATGACTGAATCAAGTGGGTAAAAGAAATCAATCAAACCTAACTACAAGATCTGAGGCCCCGATAAATGAGAAAATAGTTATAACGATGTGGAAAATTGGAAGGGAAAGCAAATCTGGAAAGAAAAATAAGGAGTTCCATTTGAATAATAATAACTCACGAATGACAGGTATCTATGCAGAAAGAGTCAAAACTACTTTAAAAAAGAGAAGTTGAATATTGAGTAACAAGCTACATAACCGATGATGATCAAGCAGTATATCCCAAAAGAATTTTTAATGATCTGCTGCTACAGAAGCTTCATCCACTCATTCATCGAATAGCTATTAAATTACTACTCTATACCAGGCAAAGTACCAAGCACTAGGGACAAATGAGCGATGAAGAGAGACACTGTCCCTCCCCTTGCACAGTTTACATTGTAATAAGAAAGAGAGATGAGCAAATGGGCAATCAGAATATAACAGAATAAGGGTCTGCATAAGGAAAATGAAATGCAAGGTGCTATGGGGAATAAGGGGAGGATCCAAACTGGATTTAGGGGGGGTTTACAGAAAAACATTCTATGGAAATGGGATCTAAGCTAAAACTGAGATGGGCAAATTTTAGCATAAGAAAGTGATATGGTGGAGTACTTAGAAATCAGGAACCAGATCACAGCAAGACCTTATAAGCCATACATTAATTACTCTGAAATGATCTGCATGAAGAAGGGACATGACCAGCATTTTTAGCAAGATAAATCTGGCTAGCCCTAACCGGTCTGGCTTAGTGAATAAAGCGTCAGCCTGCAGACTGAAGGGTCCCAGGTTCGATTTCAGTCAAAGGCATGTACCTTGGTTGCGGGGACATCCCCAGGAGGGGGGTGTGCAAGAGGCAGCTGATCAATGTTTCTCTCTCATTGATGTTTCTCTCTCCTTTCCTCTCTGTAAATAGGCAATAAAATATATTTTTTAAAAATCTGGCTATAAAGTCAAGAACCAGGAAAGAATGAGATATTTAGTAGGCATCATCAATAGTGATTCAAAGATGTGATTTTTAAAAGGGGGACGGGGTCCACCATGACTCCTTGTTCTCACTTGAGAAAATGGATGGATAGCAGTATCACTCACTGAACTAAGAAACACACAGGAGGTTATTTTAAAAGGGGGAGGGGAACTGAGCTCAGTTTGGTACCTACAGAGTGTTGTGATTCTGAAACATCCAAGCAATTTGACACAAGTCTGGATGTATGGAAATACAGACTGGAGACGTAGATTTGGGAGGAGTTTGAATCATCCGGATACAATCCTATATACTATCCTATATAATAAAGAGGTAATATGCGAATTTCCCATCACACCCTTGCACAAGATGGACACCCCCATGTGATCACAGATGGCCGCCTCCATGTCATCACAGGATGGCCACACTCATGTCATCACAAGATGGCTACCATAAGATGGGTGGCAGGGGAGGACAGTTGGGGGTGACCAGGCCAGCAGAGGAGGGCAGTTGGGGGCAACCAGGTCAGCAGGGGAGGGTAGTTGGGGGACACTGGGCCTTCAGGGGAGGGAAGGCATGAGGGCAACCAGGCTGGCAGGGGAGGGAGGGAATGAGGGCAACTGGGACAGTTGAGGAGGGTAGTTGGGGGCAACCGAACCAGCAGGGGAGGGCAGTTGGGGGTGACAGACCGGCAGGGGAGAGTAGTTGGCAGCAACCGGGCTGGCAGGGGAGGGCAGCTGGGGGCGACCGGGTCAACAGGGGAGAGCAGTTGGGGGTGACCAGGCCGGCAGGGGAGGGAAGTTGGTGGCAACCAGGCCAGCAGGGGAGGGCAGTTGGGGGCAACCGGGCCGGCAGGGGAGAGCAGTTGGGGGTGACCAGGCCAGCAGGGGAGGGAAGTTGGTGGCGACCAGGCCAGCAGGGGAGGGCAGTTGGGGGCAACCGGGCTGGCAGGAGAGCAGTTAGGGGCAATGAGGCAGGCAGGCAGGCAGGCAGGTGAGCAGTTGAGAGCCAGCAGTCCTGGATTGTGAGAGGGATGTCCTACTGCCAGACTGGAGAGGGTGCAGGCTGGACTGAGGGACACCCCTCCTCCCCAGTGCATGAATTTCGTGCACCAGGCCTCTAGTATGTTAATGTGAAGACAAAAGACCCAAGTAGAAGCCTAAGGACAGTAATTTAAGGGCTCCACTGAAAGCTTTCCCTCACAGGCCTGTCTGTCAGTGTTCCATGTTATTCTTAAACCTGTAAGTAAACTTTGCAAATAGTCCTTCCACTTACTTAAGTAGAATAAGAATTTATAATGGGCAAGGAAAGAAAAAACAAAACAATGGCTCATTCTACTACTTGAACACATTTTCAGATGCAATGCATGTACTTAAAAATATATATAGTATTTATTTATACAACTACTACTAAATAGCTACCTGATGAATCAACAGACAGCCTGTGTTCCTATGCGTACATGTTTATTTGGACACTAATATACTTTTAAGTGTCAGCCAAGTTAAAACTGAGAAAAACTGTGCAAGTACCTCTGTCAAGCACCTTCTAGTCTTGGACACCCCCTGCCTGTGAACTCTGATGAAGCCCAGATGCTGAGCTATTCAGGAGGGAGGTAAGACGTCTTCTTAGACACTGACCTAGAGCCAAAAATGTGTATTCCCCTGGATTTGGTCTAAGGTTTAAGACAACAGAGAATGTTTCCTCTTCCTCAAAGCAGTAAGAAGCAATGAGAATAAGAATAATGTTATTAAGCAAAGGTATACAGATCCTGAAACTAATATCAATTATTTTTATTTTTATTTTTTTAATATTTTTAATTGGTTTTGAGAGAAAGAAGGAAGAGGGAAAGAGAAACATGGCCTTCTGCACGACCCCTACTGGGGATCAAACTCACAACCCAGGCATGTGCCCTGACTGGGAATCGAACTGGCAACCTTTTGGTGCACTGGACAATGTCCAACCAACTGAGCCACACCTTCCAGAGCTCTTTAGTTATTTTTATTATTTATTTTATTTTAGTTAAAATCAACAGGGATAAATAGATTCTTGTTCATACTTCAGTGTTTCAAACAACCCTCAAAAAAGGATCACAATCACAGTCACACACTACAAGTCTGAAGTGGACTGATTATCACCAACGCCACTCTCTGGAGTGAGGACTAAAAGTGACCCTGCTAAAGTAGCCATACCTTAAGCAAAAAGTATATTCTAGAATAAAGATATCAACCATGTGATTCTAGTAGACTTCAACAACTCATGGAAAAATATTTACTGAGTAAAGTCTATTTACTAACCAAATCCTAGGATTATAAAAATGAGACAGAACCTCAGTTCTACATGAGTTAATGCCCTAACAGGAAGAAAGATGTACACACAAATGACTACAACTGTGAGAAAAGAGACAAGTGAGAGAGGAAGAGAAGGCAATAGTAACATCATTTTAACTAGCATTAGTGGAAAGATTTTTTTAATGAAAGAAAGGGATTCCCAGCTTTGTAGAGCAGTTTAAACTGAAACGATCAGGAGGGAGATGGGGGAAGAGAATGGTCAAGAATGCCCTCACCACAAATCTAAGAAAGAATAATAAAAACCAGTTTTCAAAATTTTAAACTGAATAAAAATTTAAACTCTCTGAATTCCCTAGTGAGGATGAGCCAAGAGGTTTCTATTTACTTTTCAAGAATCTAAAATATCTATATGAAGAACCATGCTTATCTCTCAATTTTCCAGTATTAAAATTTCTGAAAAGCTTGAAAATTGTGCTAAGAAGACAAGAGCCTCCAAATTCGTAACAGGAAACATGGCATTTTCCCAGATTATTCTCTGGCTTCAATGAAGAAAGAGAACGGGGACCACACTGCAGCAGCGGGATTTATAAATATGAATTACAGGATAAGATGATTTTCCAAACATCTGTCAGAAGTTAATGTGATCCAAGAGAAAAGGGAGGAAAAAAAGACTCAGAGGGAAGCCAAATATAGTGACTAATACCTGGAACTTATGTGGACTCCAGTGAGCTGATGGCCTCAGGGGCACTGCATGCCCACTCTACAATAATAAATACCCGAAGCCTATACAACTCATATCCCTCACAGCACGTTCCCATGTACTCGCTCATTTTACTCTCAGAACGCACAGGGTGGGTACCTCTGGTTAAAAGTAAAGGAGGAGACTTGGTACGGAGACATGCTATATGAACTGCAAAGAAATGCAGACAGGCCGTGTGGTTTAGTGGTTGAGAGAAAAGGCCTCTGAGTAAGTCAGATCTTGCTAGCTATGTAATCTTGGGCCAGTAATTTAATGTTCTCTTCTAAGGTACTTTACCTATAAAACGATGATATAATACTTTGTAGAGTTGTCACATAGATTAAATAAAAACATGTGAAGTAGCTTGTATAGTATCTGATATAAAGTGGACACTCAGCAAATTAAAACTAGCAACAGTAGGTTCCAAAATCTCTATACCTACCTGGTGTAATACTGTAACTAGGATATCACACCAGCTCAGATCATTCAGAAACCAAGTTTTACCCTGGATGCAAACTGAGCTCATAACAACCTAGATGTTTTATAACAAAGCAGTCAGCTATTAGAAACTGCCCCTGAGGATTTGTCTAGTCTTTGTTCTTTGCATTTTTAATAGGAGAGAGGGTGGCTACAAAGAAAACTGAATAGGATGTGTGTAGGAATGAGCTATTTTTATGATTTTCCAACTTTTGCTTGAGACCCGTATAGAAATTATACCCTAGCTCTTTCTCTGTTGTTAAAACATAGGCCACTTGGGACACTTAATCCCTACTTCTGAATGTTCTGCGTGTGTACTGCGTGGAACGTGCTTTGGAAACAAGTTAGCATCCATTAACCTGATTAGCAAGAGGAAACAGCCATTTTTTTAATGTTGCGGTCCCATAAGTTATCTAAATGGAAATCTCTTAACTTTCCTGGTTTCAGCATCTTTATCCTGAAAATGAAAATATTAATAACTGAGTTTCTGTAAGTTAAAGAAGATATCTCAAGTAATCACAATGACAGTTAATCAAGTTAAAAGATGGAAGAAACCTCAAAAAGAAATTAAATTATGAAAATCTTGTACCCATCACTTTTACACAAGTGGCATGTATAATGAAGAAAGTGCGTATCTTGAATTAGAGAGATGTATTCTGATCCCGGCTCTGCCACTAAACTGGTCCTGATATCTTGGTCATTCATTTATTCTCCAAATACTTATGCTATACTTATTAGATGCCTGCTACTGATACCACTAACACTGCTAAGAGAGGCTCGACCTTGATCACAGGCTATTTTTAGGATGGGGTGAAATAACTTATAGGCAAATTCTTAAAGTTAAGAGCTATGAAAGCATGTAGTGATTTTATTCTGGTATATATTACATGTATATGATATTACTATAGTTATGTCCAAGTTACATTCTATAGCATAAAACACATTTGCCATGTCAGGTTCAAGAGCTCATGAGACTTCCTGAGCCTCAGTTTCTGCACCCATGAAATAAGGGTATTGAGCTGGGTAAGCCTAGTATTCCCCCAGCATTTATAGCTAATTAGATACTCTTACTTTCGAAATGAAGAACCTAAAGCTAAGAGAGATTAAGTGATTTGCTCAAGGAACACAGTCAGTACCAGAACAAAACTGGGATTCAGGTTTCCTACTTTTCAAAAGTATCACAACTTAGAAAACTTAAAATAATGGACTTTTCATTTGTCCAGGCTCTCAGACTATGAAAATTGCTGCTGTCCCTAAATCTTCCATCTCAGCTTGACTATTCACTTGAGATCATCAAGTTATATGGCTGTATTTGCAAAATTAATCACCAAATTGCTATTTCAATCTCCTAAACTTCATTCTCCTAAACTTCATTCCAAAAATATTTGATCCTTTTAACTTGGATTCTAACTCTTTATTAAAATGAGAGCACTGCCATCTACTGGACGCTGAAGACATTGCTGTTATATTTTTTAGTCTGAGAAAAGAATTCTTACCAATCTAGTGCTTTTTGTACTTTGTCAATAACCCAATATTTAGTTATTTTGACAGTATAAGTTACATAACAATAAAACTCCAAAAGTTTGGGCGAGAGGTAAAGTAGGCTGAGAGAGAGAGATAGCATCTCCTCAAGATCTCTAATATGTATATACTAGGGGCCCGATGCACAAAAATTTGTGCACTCGGGGTGGAGGGAGTCCCTCAGCCCGGCCTGTGCCCTCTCACAGTCTGGGACCCCTCAGTGGATGTCCTATGATGGCCCCAGTCTGCCAGGCGCCTTCTGTGTGTGTGTGTGTGTGTGTGTGTGTGTGTGGCCACTGGGGACCTGCCCCCAGCCGCATCAGAGGCTCGGAGCAGTCCTC
>PVJC01054330.1:0-10562 GCA_004026665.1 Murina feae | reverse complement strand
TGTGTCTGCCATGGAATTGGATGGGGAGCAGCTATCAATGCAACAGGCTTTGGAGTCGAATGGGTTGCACTTCCTGCACATCACCGGTGAGTCCACCCAGAGCTCGTGGTGCAACAGCTAGGCTGGGCGGGGCCTGGGAAGGTCTTTCCCTCCTGGAGCCATTCTTCCCAGGGTGGCAGCATCAGACTTTTTTTTTTTTCCAGTTTATGTTTTTTATTGGAAAGCAAGCTCCGGGCTTGTGGTTCCTGGGATCCCTGAGCCATAGTGTGCACCTCCAGGACTCACTGTGCCCCCTGCCCCCTCCTCCTGCATTGAGTGTCTGGCCCCTAGTGGTCAGCGCACAACACAGCGACAGGTTGACTGGTCGCTCTGGTCGCTGGGCTTTTATTATACAGATAAAAAGGAATGAAGTACTGATACATCCTACAACATGATGAACCTCAAAATATTATGGCTAAATGCCGGACTACATATTATTGTATGACTCTATTTATATAAACTGTGTAAAAAAGACAAATTTATAGATAATCACATAGAAAGATTAGTGGTTGCCTCTGGCAGATGATGAGATATGACTGTGAATGGACATGAGACTTCTTTTTCTTTTTTTTTAAATTTTAATTTTTTAAAATATATTTTATTTATTTTTTATAGAGAGGGAGAGAGATAGTTAGAAGCATCGGTGAGAGAGAAACATCAATTAGCTGCCTCCTGCACACCCCCTACTGGGGATGTGCCCGCAACCAAGGTACATGTCCTTAACTGGAATCAAACCTGGGACCCTTCAGTCTGCAGGCCGATGCTCTATCCACTGAGCCACAGAGACTTCTTTTTAGATTGATAGAAATGTTCTAAAATTAAATTATCGTAATGATTGCATAACTATAAATTACTGAAAATTCATTGAATTGTATCTTTAAATTAATTTTACAGTATAAAATTATATCTCAATAACCTGTTAAAAATCTCACACACACACACACACACACACACACACACACACACACACACACGGAAAGTCAGGAACCTGTAAAAAATTTTTTATCTTATTTGAGAATATGGAACTTAGGTATTATTCATGAATAATAATGATTTTTATCTCATTTCATTATTTATGTAAGCCCCAAAGTACTATATAAAAAAAATAAAAAATACTCAAAACGCTCTCTCAAGATCATTCATAAAATATTAGTACAAATAAAGGAAAAGGGTATCTGACTCAGCATAGACCATTATCATCCTACCTTGTCACTTAGAGGTGGTCGATTCATAGGACTAATTCCTTTTCGAATTCCAGTTGTTTTCCTAGCTGCAAGGCCAGTGATAACTCCATAAGAACGTCTCTTCCCAGGCATCATTCTTCCTCTACGGCTCAGATTATTCTTACCAAAACCTGTAGGGGGGGGGGGGGAGAAGAAAAAATATCAATCAAAGAATGCAACTGAGGGGCACAAAGGTCATAAGATATTCTACAGTATTATTTATATATGTATAGGTATATGTGTATATATATATATATATACTAGGGGCCCGGTGCACAAAAATCTGTGCACTCGGCAGGGGTTGGGGGGATACTTAATCCCTGCCTGTGCTCTCTCACAGCTTGGGACCCTGGAATCCATTGGGGCACACAGCACACACGGAGGGCACACCTCCCTGTGTGCTGTGTGCCCCGCACCGATTTCCAGGCCTCAGACTCAGGGGCGAAGCTGGCTCGGACCCTCAGCCTCCTCCCCACCCCCCAGCCGCCTGGAATCCATGGGGGGGGGGGCACGGGCACTCAGGGAGGCTATCCCTCCCTGAGTGCCCGTGCCCCCACCCCATCACAGATCTACTTCCAGGCTGCCGGGCAGCCTTGAGGCCTGGGCTGGCTTGCTCCGCCAGGCCTCCACTGCCCTGCCGCCTGAAATCGATCGCGGGAGCATGGGCACACACGCCTCTGTGCCCCAGCCTCCGCGATCACGGACCTACTTCCAGGCTGCAGGACAGCCTGGGGGCCTGGGCTGCCCTGCCACCTGAAATTGATTGCGGAGGCTCCGGCACTCATGGAGGCGTGTGTGCCGGTGCCCCCGCGATCACAGACCTACTTCCAGGCTGCAGGACAGCCTGGGGGCCTGAGCTGGCTTGCTCCCCCAGGCACCGGCTGCCCTGCCGCCTGAAATCGATCGCAGGAGCACGGGCACACACACCTCTATGCCCGAGCCCCTGCGATCATGGACCTACTTCCAGGCTGCTTTCTGCCTGGAGGTGTGGTGCTGCAGGCGGTTGCTCCTCCGGCCCCCCGACCCGTGTGGCCTGCAGGAAGGCAACAGATGGCAGCGGACACCCGGAGGCTTGGCTGGGCTAATTTGCATACAGCCGCTCTGATTGGCTGGTGGGCGTGGCTTACCCTGTCTCGGAAAAACGGTTAATTTTACTATTTCGCTTTTATTAGTTTAGATATATATATATATTTTGAATTACATAAAATACCTCATTTTTAAAGAGGCAATAAGTTGCACTGGAAAGACTTCTGTTGCAGAAATAGACTATTCCTTCCTATCTTTCTTTATCTCTCTGGCTTTGCTTTCTTAACAAGATAGCCTCAATTTTACCTGTACAATATTTTAGTCACTAACTATATGTGAGTATTGAAGATTTGAAAAATGACTAGTCTAAAATGAGATGCAACAAAAGAGTGTACAGCGTTTCATTAATAATTTTTATGTGGCTCACATTTTATTCCTGTTGACAGCACTGACCTAAAGTGGAATCACTATCTTTACCTCCCATTTACTTAATACCTTGCAATCTGGCTTCTTCATTTTCAGTCCTACTGTATTCAAACTGTTTTTGCTAAAGTCCCCAGTGAGTTCCAATGGACATACTTTAATCTCTGTGACTTGTGACATTACTAACTTTGCTTTTCCATTATGCATCTTATTTTTTTCTAATTATGAAAAAATAAACATGCTCACTGCAGAAAACTTAGAAGCATATAAGTTATCCATTATTCCACTACCTAAAGATTACCACTACTAACATTCAATGTCTTAGTCTTTTCTTTATTTGTATATGTACATTTAAAAAGTTAACATCCTTAGTTTCAACTATTTTTAAGCAATTCCAAGGATTGTAACATGAAGTAAATCATAATTTTTAGTACCAAATGCTTACAAGGTGAATTGGGTCTTCCAGCAAACCACATTTCATATTCTATGTACTATTCTGTAGTCTATATTCACACTATATTGTATCATTCCAGATATTTAATATTCTTTTACTACATTACTTTTTTAATGTGCCATATACTGAATCCAACCAATTTCATATTATTCATTTCAGTTACTTCTAATGTTACACTAGCCTACATAATAAAGAGGTAAGATGCAAATTAACCTTCACACCCTCACAAGATGGTTGCCAAGAGTCAGAGCTTTTGACGCTAACTGGTATAGCAACTGATCAATCAGAACCAAATCTGGGTGAATTGTGAGGAGCCAATGGCTGCCTAGGAGGTGGAGCTTTTGACACTGACTGGCATAGAAACCAACCAATCAAAACCTAATCTGGGTGAACTGCAAAGGCAGAACCTAAGGTGGGAGTTGAGGATGGGTTTTAAGGACAACAGCTGTTTGGTATAAGGTGTAAGAAAGCGGTTCAGTTTTTTAATGACTAGTTTGGCAGTATAGTGCATATGGTTGGCTATCAGTCCAGATATAGGGATTATGTATTTTTGTCTACGAAGAGCATCTCCTCCTGCTGAAAAAGGCTTCCCCCCACCATTTAAGCAATCCTATCCTATATAATCTATCTATACTACTAAAAGGGTAATATGCTAATTATATCAGGTCGACTGGCTATCTTCCGGATGTCTGACTTCCTTCCAGACAAAGCCATGGTGGATGGGGCTGAGGCAGAGGCAGTTAGGGGTGATCAGGCCAGCAGGGGAGGGCAGTTGGAGGTGAGATCAGGCCAGCAGGGGAGAGCAGTTGGGGGGAACCAGGTTGGCAGAAGAGAGCAGTTGGGGGAAACCAGGCAGGCAGAGGCAGTTAGGGGTGATCAGGCAGAAAGAGAGGTTAGGGGTGATCAGGCAGGCAGGCAGAGGCAGTTAGGGGCCATCAGGCAGACAGGTAAGAGTTTAGGAGCCAGCGGTCCTGGATTGCAAGGGGGATGTCCCTGATTGGAGAGGGTGCAGGCTGGGCTGAGGGAACCCCCCATGCACGAATTTCGTGTACTGAGCCACTAGTTATAAATAATTGCAATAATACTATAGATAACATTTTTATAGACATTTATGATTATTAACTCAAAATATAAATTTCCAGAGGTTGAAATAGTGTATCAAAGAGTAAAGCAAATTCTTAAGGCTTTTCATTTATATAAAAACCCCTCTAGAATGACTATATTTACTTATATTCCAGAATCATAGGGTGGCATTTTTTCCATAACATTGACTACTCTGAATGTTTTTTTAATCTTTATCAGTTAGTATTTTAAAAAACCTTATTGATGAAGTAAAGCTCAATGTGGGTATTCTGAAGTCCAGCAAGTAAATAAAGAAAATCTTGTCTTACTTGGTAGTTTACTAAAGAGAATGAACATTTTCCATGTGTTTTTTGGCTATCTGTATTCTCCTATTCATGAACTGTCATGTTCATAAATCAGCTTTCTAGAGTCAAGATCTTATTTCCTTCAATGCTTTGATAGAAGAATTAAATTTACAATTAATTTTTCAAGAATTGATTTATTCACTAGTACAATATCCAGGAACATAGTTTCTCTCTCCCCTTTTTCAAGACTTCTTTTGTCACTAAATTGGTTAAGTTATAATCTTTCCATCCCATAAGTCTGTACATTTCTTAAGTTTATTGCTAAGTTTATAGATTTTGTTGTCAATCACAAAAAATCCCTCTTCTAATAATAATTTTCATATTGTTATGCCTGGGATTACAGAAAATTATTGAAGTTTTAATTATTACCAGCCATACCACTGAACTCAATTATTAGTTTTAATAGTTTTTCACATTATTTTCTTGGGATTTCTAAGTGACAACCATATTACTCACAAATAATTACCTTCTTCTTTCCAATAATTATACCCCAAATTCTTTGATTTCTTAATGCAACTGCCAGGTATTCCAGAGAGCCATACTAAGTAACAAATGTGATACTGGGCATTCTTAATCTTAATTCTAATTTTTGGGAAAATGTCTTTGGAATGGTATCCTGTATAATACCACCCCCATGCAACATAGTAATAGGTGTTCTAACAGAAGAGTTTCATGATCAAACTAAATAAAGTTAAAAGTTTTCTTTACTGTAGGATTTTCCAACACTAATGTGTATGAAGAATCTCTCAGAGGGAAACTTAAGAGTCAAGACCTCCACCATGTTCTCCATCTCCTTGATCTGCCATTTCTGCCACTGGCCCCTGAAGTGGGCAGACCTCAGCAAAGAACCTGAAGCTTTGAACTTGCCCTCAGCTCAGGGGGAGCTGGGAGACACTCCGGAGGAAGGCTCTGCCTCCAGAATGGAGACAGATCTGGAAGAGCTGCAGGGTAATGCCTCTGGCTGGACCATCCAGAGGGCCACAACGGGCCTTTGTGATGTCCTATCCAATGAAGAGCTGGACAACCCCCTGTGTGAGGACTGTACTAAAGTCTCTTGGGGCAGCTGGACACCCAGCTCAGGATCTCAAGTTCTGGGAGTCGGACCCACAAATGCTGTTTGGAGACCAGGGATGGATTAGGTGAGGACACGGGGGAGACACGGCAGCAGGAGCTGAAGGTTGTGGAGGAAGTGAGGTTGGTCCAGGAGCTGGAGAAGGTGGAAAAGAACCGAGACAGGGCAGCTGTGGCCCTGGAGGCAGCCCAGGCAGAGATGGAGATGCTGGAGCAGCAGGAAAGGCAGAGCCACGGGGACCTCGATGAACTGCACTGCAGGATGAGCTGTGGGCTGTGGAAGACCAGCTGCTGTATGCCCAGACCCAGCTGGCCTGTCTGAAGAGAACCAACACCTTCAAGGCTGTGTTTGAGATCTGCTGTGACAGCCTCATTGCCATCATCAATAACTTTAGGTTGGGCTGCACAATCACTGTCCTGGTGAGCTGGAGTGAGATCAGAGCAGCCTGGGGGCACACAGCCTTGCTGCTTGTGGCCTTGTCTAATACAGTGGGTTTGCAGTTTCAGAGGTAGCAGCTTGTCCCCCACCAAGACCACTCCTACCTGAAGTCACTGACAGAGGACCTCATGGAGTTGCCCTTGTTCTGCACCAGGGGGAAGAGTTCTCTAGGACAGCAAGTTTGACCAGGCCATGGTGGCCTTCCTGGACTACATGCAGCAGTTCAATGAGGAGGTCAAGAAGGGTGAGCCGAGTCACCATATGCCCTGGAGGATCCTTGTGGAGCAGGGCCTGAAGGAGGACCCAGAATCCGGTGAATTCTACTCCATCAGAACCCACCTGAACATGGAGGAGCGGTGGACAGAGGCACTTAAGCTCATGCTTATAAATTTTAAGGAATGTCTGGACTGGGTCTCTTTAAGGTATCATCATAAATAACTGCATTTGAACATTATACTAAGAGAAAGAACAAACCATAGAAACAGATTCACAACAGGCAGACAGCTCTGATGGGGTCAGGTGAGAGGGGTGGAGGGACTGAGCAAAAAAAGAGAATTCATGGACACGGACCACAGTGTGGTGATTGCATGTGGGGGGGGGGGGAAGGTGTAAAGGGTATAGGGGAATAAATGGTGATGGAAAATAATAAAGGAATAAAAATAAATGAATAAATGAATAAATAATCTCTCAGGGATGATAGTATATATCATTCCCAAACTTATCTAACTTTATGTGTACTTGGGGCCCAGTGCATGAATTTGTGTACCTTGAAAGGAATTGTGGGCCACGAGGCTGTGGTGGGCACAGGAGCAAGTCTCAGCCCATCCTCCACTCCCCTGCCTGGTCCCTCCCACTGTGGCCTCTGGTCCCCTGTCTGCTAGCAGCCCTTCTCCTGCCGCTACTCCCACATGCTGATGGCACCGGCCCTGCTCACACCCACTGATAGTGCCGAGCAATAGAGGCTGGCGCCAGGAGTGAGTACAAGCAGCAGCTGCTGCCCTAATCGCCCTTCAGGAGCAGGGGGAGGTGGACAAGCCCTCAGGGGCAATCAGGGCTGGCAGCCGCGCTGACACCAGCTGCCAGCACCAGCAGTGGGTGCAAGCATTGGCTCTGGCACTGGCTGCAGGTGTGAGTGGGGCCGTCACTGGCAGCAGGTGCTAGAGGCAGCTGCCAGCCCCGATCGCCACTCAGGAGCAGGGAAAGGTGGAGAAGCCCTGAGGAGCGATTGGGGCCGGCAGCCGCAGCTTGCCGATGGCACCGAGGGATCAAGGCCGTCACTGGGTGCCAGCAGCAGGTGCAAGCGCTGGGCAGGACCGCAGTGCGCGGAACCAAGAATTTTCAGTAACCATGAGAGGCTCGCCTCAATGACAGTGACCAGTGCCCCGCTTTGGTCTGGTGCCCCCACTCACCTGCTCTACCATCCCACCGTGGCTGACGCCTACCATGTTCCAAACACACCCCCTGGTGGTCAGAATACATCATAGCTACTGGTTGTTTAGTTGTTCTGCCATTCGGTCTATTTGCATATTAGGGTCTATATATATAGACTGGAAGCCCAGTGCACAAAAATTTGTGCACTCGGGGTGGGGGGGGAGAAGGAGGGGGTCTCTCAGCCCAGCCTATGCCCTCTTGCAGTCTGGGACCTCTCAGGGGATATCTATCTGCTGGCTTAGGCCCGCTCCCTGGGCGTAAGCTGAAAGTCAGACATCACTCTGGCAACCCAGGAGCCCTTGGGGGATGTCCACTTAGAGCACAGAGCAGGTCTAAGCTGCAGTCGGACATTCTTAGCGCTCCTGAGGAGGCAGGAGAGGCTCCCACCACCACCGCTGTGCTGGCAGCTGTCAGCCTAGCTTGTGGCTAAGCAGAGCTCCCCCTGTGGGAGCACACTCACCACCAGGGGGCAGCTCTTGCATTGAGCGTCTGCCCCCTGGTGGTCACTGTGTGTCAAAGTGACCAGTCATTCCCAGTGGTTTTGCTGTTAGGGTCAATTTGCATATTACCCTTTTATTATATAGGATACCCACTTTGAGACCAGAGTTCAACAAGACAGTTAAGAAAACTTGTTCTGATAGATGAATTAGTTATCAATGTATTGCCTTTCAGCTCCCAATTCACTTTATACTGCCCTGCTTTAGTCACTAGAACATTTGTCTTACTGGCTGCCCAAGCTTAAGGTTTGTCAGTAGAGGGCACTGGAGGTGCTCTAGAGAAAGACAGAGCTTTTCTTTCAAGATACAATGTGCAACTCAAGGCTTGTTCTTATGGCATACAAGACCCAATATCCTTTCCCCACAAGCTGAGACTATGTGAGGCAAGAGAGATGCTTAGGGCATAAAATTTGAGTGTGAGTGATGCCTTAAATTCGGGTCATCTGTTTAGATTTAATCCCAGGCATCACTATAGTCTGGCCCTAATCACCCTCCAGTGAATTAAGTCGTATCACCCTCACATATGGCTTCTCAGTAAGTTCCACCAACATGGCAACTCTGCGTGGAGATCTTCCAGATTTGTTCCTTTCTTGGATGCTCTGCCTTAGAATTAAATTTACAAGTACTTTTATAATAAAAAAAAGACAATAAAGTTACAATTTTAAAATCAAATTATTGCTGCTCAATGTGTGTTTTTCTTCTGAAATTGCAACCAAGTGAAGATTACGCATGTTGGGGAAACATGTATACTCAAATTAAATTTGCTATTTGTATTTGTACTACACGAAACAGCTACCATTAACTGTGCTAGGCATTGTACTGAATACTTTAACCTAAATGAAATCTTATGAGGTTAATGCTAACATATGAATTTTCCAGATGAGCTAAGTGAGGCAAAGAACAGTAACTACCCAGAGGTTCTATTTAGAAAATAGAGAACAGAATTCAAGTTGGTGTGGCTCCAAAAACTAAACACTTTCCCAACTGTTATATAAAAACTAAAGAATAAAAGCTAGAATATAATCTATGGTATAATTCCAAAAAAAAAAAATATTATAGAGCCCTAACCGGTTTGGCTCAGTGGATAGAGCGTCAGCCTGCAAACTCAAGGGTCCTGGGTTCGATTCCAGTCAAGGACATGTACCTTGGTTGCAGGCACATACTCAGTGGGGAGTGTGCAGGAGGCAGCTGATCGATGTTTCTCTCGTCAATGTTTCTAACTCTCTATCCCTCTCCCTTCCTCTCTGTAAAAAATCAATAAAATATATTAAAAAAACATTACAGAAAAAAGTGGATTCTAAGCTAGATATTACAAAATAGGCTAAGATTTGAATAGGGATATGACATGAAGTGACATATAAAGACATGGGCAATTATAGCATACTGAGAGAAGAGATAGTCTAGGGAAAAGGATAAGAAGAAATGAATGTAGTGGGTTCAAATCAGAGGGCTTTAGGTAGTGATAAAGATTACACCTCACTAGGAATGAGGGGGATCACAGAATTCATGATCAAATTATATCAGCCCAGAAGCAATAACTTAGACTGAAAAGAAAAGGGAGAAGGCAATGAGACCATTTCAGATGCTACTGCAATATTCAAACATGACATGATAAAAGATTGGGTGAGGAACAAAGAAATGTGAAAGTACTGTAATAAAAAAAAAAAAGACAAAGATTAAAGAGATGAAGAATCCATTATTATACCAAAGTTTTAAGATCAGATGAGAAAGATTAATGAGCAAGTCTCATTAACAAGAATAAAATTGATTAAAAGGAGAAAAATATGGGATAGAATTCTTTTTCCAGCTACTTCCTATTTCTGACTATTAAAGTCATTGTTCCCATACTTGTTAACCTTTTCACTACCATTTCTTTCTCATTGATGGCTTCTTCTCCTCTACCTTCTAGTGAGCCTAGATCATCTGTTGCCCCTCCATCCCCTTTCTACCTTTGAATAACCTTCATTAGCTGTATCTCAGTTTTAGCAATTGTACTACTTTTCACTCTTTTATCTGCCATCCTATCCTATATAATAAAAGCCCAGTGACTATAATGGCAGAACAACTGCTCAACCAGTCTCTATGAGGTGCACTGACCAACTCTTGGTTTCTCCCCGCAGCCGGCAGGCTCCCATAGCAGGATGGCGAACAGGGAACTGGAGTGGGTGGTGGCGGGGCTACCAGTGGGTGGAATGGCTGACCTCTAGGTCCTTCCTCCTGGCTGGCAGGCTCCAATTGCCCAATGGTGAATGGGGACCCAGGTGTGGATGGCAGAGGATGCAGGCGGCACCAGGCCAAGGCCACCACCCTGCTGGCTGCACCACACACAGAGGGCAACCTGCTGCGGGGGCAGGGACACAGCGGGCAGGACAGCCAACCTCTTAGTCCCCACATCCTGGCCGCCAGGTTCTGATCACCCACCCCATGGCAAACTGCAAACCCGGGTGGGTGGCAAGGCCAGCTGCTGGCAGCCAGGGAAGATGGCCCTGATCGCAGGCTAGGCCTAGGGACCGTACCCATGCACGAATTTCA
>PVJC01054329.1:0-10525 GCA_004026665.1 Murina feae | reverse complement strand
TTCTCTTAGCACAATCTTTTTTTCCCTTTGTAGTGCCATTATTCCAAAACACCCACCTAGCAAAACCATACCATTGATTACTGGGTAATGCTATCATTTAATTTCTTTCTTTTTATGCTCAGGTTACTGAAAGCTACTGAGAATGGTCAGAATGCAGTTCAGGCAATCCAACTTTCAGCGGTGGGGGCCCACCAGGTATTTGCGATGGTGGGCCACCCCGCTGGAAACGTCCACGCCTGCACTCACCAGCCATCCCACCCCCCAGTGCACGAACCCTGAGGGGGCTGTGGCCAGCCTGAAAACAGCCCTCAGCCCCTCATCCAGGCTGGCCATGCATGCCAGCAGGTGGACATCCCCCCCGAGGGGTTCCAGACTGTGAGAGGGCACAGGCCAGGATGAGGAACCCCCTCCTCCCCTCGCCGAGTGCACAAATTTTTATGCACCGGGCCCCTAGTGTGTGTGTGTGTGTTTTGTTTTGTTTTGTTTTTTTTGGTACGTATATATTAAATCCCAGGAGAGTGGAACTCATTTCAAAGGGACTTAATTTATTTTTTATTTTTTTAAAATATATTTTATAGATTTTTTACAGAGAGGAAGGGAGAGGGACAGAGAGTTAGAAACATTGATGGGAGAGAAACATCGATCAGCTGCCTCTTACACACCTCCTACTGGGAATGTGCTTGCACCCAAGGTACATGCCCTTGGCCGGAATCAAAACTGGGACCCTTCAGTCCGCAGGCTGATGCTCCATCTACTGAGCCAAACCAGCAGGGCACTTTTTTTTTTAATGATTTCCGCCCTGAGTGGGTAGTTTGTTCAGTTGTTAGAACATTCCTGATACACTAAGGTTGCAGTTCGATGCCAGATCAGGGCACATACAAGAATCAACCAATGCCTGTGGGCATGGTTCAGTGGTTGAGTATCAACCTATGAACCAGGAGGTCATGGTTCAATTTCTGGTCAGGGCACATGACTGGGTTGTGAGCTCGATCCCAGTGGGGTCTGTTCAGGAGGCAGCCGGTCAGTCTCTCATCATTGATATTTTTCTCTCTCTCCATCTACCTTCCTCTCTGAAATTAATAAAAAGACATTAAAAAATAAATCGACTAACAAATGCTCAAGTGGAACAACAAAAATTGATGTTTCTCTCCCTCCCGCCTCCCCCCCTCATCTCTTTCCATTCTTCCCTCCCTCCCGTTTCCTATCCCTCTCTCACAGCAATTAAATTTTTAAAAAATCACTTCCGTTGTGTCTCCTGTTTTGAATTTCCCATTCATACTTATTATTTTCTTATTTGCAAGCACTTCCTACATATTGAAAATAACATTTTGTTTGTCATATGTGTTTCAAACAGGTTTTTCCAGTTTGTCCATTGTCTTTCCCCCTGGAATGTCTTCAAGCCACATCATCTGATGGTAATTCAACTAGTAATCACAATTTACCACTAATAATCAACATTTACTGAACATGTTCCAAGTGCTTTGTGTGCCATTAATCCTCACAGTCACCCTATAGATTGAGTACTGTTAGTTCTGTTTTATAGATGAAACAGATAAAAGGGTAATTTGCCTACTCACCAACTTAGTAAGGGATGCAATATGGGTCTTGATCCCAGACCTGTCTGATACCCAAGTCCCAGGTTCCAACTCTGTGCTGTCCAATACAGTTGAAAGGTGACTATTAAACACTTGAAATGTGTGGCCAGCCCAATTTGGAAGACTAAATATGAAAGAAAGAATAGGAGATATCTACCCTAACCGGTTTGGCTCAGTGGATAGAGCGTCAGCTTGCGAACTCAAGGGTTCCAAGTTCGATTCTGGTCAAGGGCATGTACCTTGGTTGCAGGCACATCCCCAGTAGGAGGTGTGTAAGAGGCAGCTGATCGATGTTTCTAATTCTCTATCCCTCTCCCTTCCTCTAAAATCAAAAAAATCAATTTAAAAAATCAATAAAAAATACATTTTAAAAAAGAATAGGAGATATCTCATAATTTTTAAATTAATTAACATATTAAGATATTTTGAATACATTGACCTAAGTAAAATATTTTACTGTTTCTTTTTTTGAATGTGCCTACTAGAAAATTTAAAATAGTAATCAAGCCCTAGCCGGTTTTGCTCAGTGGATAGAGTGTCAGCCTTCAGACTGAAGGGGCCCTGGTTTGATTCTTATCAAGGGCATGTACCTTGGTTGCAGGCTCTGGTGCTGGCCCTGGTCCAGGCTTGTGCAGGAGGCAACCAATGGAGGTTTTTCTCTTACATCACTATTTCTCTGTCTTTTCCCCTCTCTTCCACTATCTCTAAAAATCAATGGAAAAATATCCTCAGGTGAGGATTTAAAAAATAGTAAATTATATTTCTATTGACAGAACAGTTCTAACCACTTTCCTACACTGCCATCACACTGCCCATCCTTCACTTAGGCCAGTGGTTCTCAACCTTGGCTGTACATTAGAATCACCTGGGAATCTTTTTAAAATCCTGATTCCTGGGCCTCATCCTCTGGAAATTCTGTTTCTTTGTCATGGGGTCGGGCCATTGCAGATAACACAGAAAAGTGATGCTCCCAAATTCACTGAGCCAGATGGTAGAATGATGGGTACCAGAGTTATTATTTAATGGGTACGAAGTTCCCGTTTGGAATGATGGAAGAGTTCTGGAGCTGGATAGTGGCTATGGGTGAATGTATTTATGCCACTTAACTGTACACTTAAAACTGTTGAAATGATAAATTTTATGTACATTTAACAATTCTGTAAAAAGGAGTGAAGTTATAAGACACATTGCAACATAGATGAACCTTGAAGACATTATGCCAAGCAAAATAAGCCTGACACAAAAGGACGAGTATTCTATGGTTCCACTTACAGGAGATAACTAGAATGTGTAAATTCGCAGACAGGAGGTAGATCACAGGCTGCCAGGGCTGAGGGGAGGGGTAATAAGGCAAAGGGTGGGGGAGGGCAGAGAGCAATGGTTGCTTGGATTAGAGGCCTGAGGAGTGGGCTCTTTAGCACCCTGCGCGGATAAGGGCAGTCGGTCTCCTGGAGGTGCGCGCTCGGCCCCAGCGCTCTCCGCCAAGCGCAGGGCCTTTGTCTGGGCGGAATGCGACGCGGAACAACTGGGTCGGGGATGGTGACGGCGGCCCAGGATCCGGGCCAAGTCCCTCCGCCTGCGCGCTCCGGCCTGTCCCTCCGCTCCGCGCGCCCCGCGCCTGCCCTTTGAGGCGCGGGCGGCGCATTGCGCCCTCCCCCACGGCGCCATCCTCCTCTAACAAAGAGCTCGGAGAGCCCTGCCCCGCGCGCTGCGCACGCCTGCGCTGCCGCCCACGGACTGGAAGTACCGGCAGCGGCGTGGCTGCGGGGCGGCCCCACCGGCCAGGACCCGCGATCCTCCTTGTCTCAGGGTCTTGATCGCCGAGTCTGGGGTCCTGGGTGTTTTGGGGTTTTGTTTTTCACTTGGTCCTTTTACTCTGTAAGTATTAAAAGATTTTCTCCCTTTTTCTCTCCTTTATCTTCCACTATCCCCGTTTTCCCCGTGCCCACGCAATATCAGACACACACACACACACACACACACTCGCGCGCGCAGTGTTTCCATTTGTTTTCCCAAATAGCATGTAACATGCGCCACCCTGCACCTTGCTTTTCTAATACATCGTGGACACGCCATGTCCCAGTGGGGGGCCACTCTATTGAGGGCTGACTATTAATCCATGACGTGAAGACATCTCAGCTCATTCAAGAGAGCTGTCGATTATGCCCTTCCCTTTGTTTCCTGGGTTTTGCCACCATGAACGGTGCTGCCAGGAATATACAGCCCCCAAACCTGGAGCAATTCCTGTTTTCACCAGAACTCGTTCTCCTCAGGCCCACGAGCCTTTTGCGGGTCCAACGGGTGTAAACACCGAGGGATCGGCACCTGCTTTCCACCCACCGGCGCTGCTGTCGCCCTCTTGGCTTCCTCCTCACCGTTCCCACCCTGCTGCTACAGAAGACTAGCTTTTCCTCCTGCCTGGCAAGGCCCAGTTCCTGGGTCCCCAGAGCTCTCTCCTCCCACCTTCCACCTTCCCCCCACTCTCTCTCACCTAACCGCTCCCCCTCACATGTTCAATTTCATCTTCTAAAGGTGCTCAAATCTCCCCATCCTAAGGAAAAAAAGAATCCGCTACTCCTTTCTTTGTCCTGTTGCTTTCCTTCCATTTACTACACAACATGAAAATCATCTTCAAATTACTTTGCTGTTAGATGATATGCCTATGGCTCATGATCCAAAGGTACAACATAAAAGGGGGAGGTAGCAGAAGGTTGTCTGCTCATCACCCAGTCCCCTCCCGCAAGGCCACGACTGATACCACTTTCCTTGTATTTTTCCAGAAGAATGATAGCAATGTATATGCATGTCACAAACAATAGCAGAAGGTGCACATTGCTCTGGAATGTTGCAATACTTCTTGGAAGTGTGTCTGCTCTGCCTGGCTCCTCATCAGTTTCCCACCCATTCTCCCCTCTGCTCTTCTCACACACTGGAGCTGCTTTTTCTCAGATCTGCCCCCTGCCTTGAGGCTGTCTCCCATAGCTGATCAAGTGCTGACAGTGCCTCTTTTGCAATATTTATTTCTCCAATTCTTCCTCTTTGTTCCTCTCACTCCACCTCTGGGCCTCATTTGTCACCTTGCCAAGCCACTGCAGTAGCCTCCTGGCTGTCCCCTCACAAGATCTGGTGTTGGTTCCTCAGATTTGCCTCCGGTTATTGATCTGGTACCCCACAGCAAATACTCTCCCGCAGCAAATACTCACCAGTGGGTTCCCTCTGGGTGGAAATGGCCCCTTACTTTTAGGAATTGATAGACTATTGCATGGAAGGAGCCCTGGCCTTGGTGACCAGAGGTCAGGGTAGAATCCAGACCTGCCCGCTCCTTGCCTGGTACTGCCTTCCTCAAATCGTTCCACATCTCCGGTTTCCTCACCAGATGATTCCCAAGGCCTTCTGGCTCTAGCCTCTGTGAGGCTACAATTACAGTTTCCTGCTCCCCCATCTCCACTCCCCGTGCTGGCCCTTTCCTCAGTCAGCCATACTTTCCATTTCCCTCTCACTGTGCCTCTGAGGAGGTCCGATCCTACTCGTTCTTGAAGAGCTGACTTTTAGTTGTGGTTTCCTCAAAAAGTCTTCTGTGGTTTCCCCAAATGAGAGGAACTGCTTTGTTCTTGCAAGGCATTCTCCGTAGCACTTTCTCTCCATCGCACTATCGGCACTGACCACTCTGCCTTGTGGAGTTGTTCCATACCTGTCCTCCTACCACTGTCCACCTCTCCTCCACCTTCTCCAGCATAGTACTTGCTATAGTACCTGGTGGAGGATATGGCTGTGGGAATCCCAGCACCTGGACCCCCATTCCCAGCTCTGACATTAAATAATTGTGTTACCTTGAACATGTCATACAATTTCCCCAAATGTAAAATAGGAATAATAACCTATTTCATGGTACTGTTGTGTTGATTAGGTAAGATAATATATGACAAAGTGCTTTGTGAACTTTAAAGCTATCTACAGATGTAGGTATTAATAGCATAGATAAATCTTACTCTGATGCTGGTAAGGGTGATTGCCTTTCCCAAGCAGAATTTAAAAAGAAGGTGGGGAAAATTGTGGAAAATGAGTTTTTTCTCTAGGGTCTAGTCTTAAAATTTGGGGACTGCATTCTAGTTATCCCTTTTAGATTAATTACCAGGTGGCATTAAATATAATAGTAAAAGTTAGAAATAATCTAATAGTTTATGGTTAATGGGAATAGTATGTGGTCATTAAAATTATATTTTTTTGAAGAACATTTATTTTATTTTTCTAATATATTTTATTGATTTTTTTACAGAGAGGAAGGGACAGGGATAGAGAGTTAGAAACATCGATATGAGAGAGAAACATCGATCAGCTGCTTCCTGCACACCTACTACTGGGGATGTGCCCACAACCAAGGTACATGCCCTTGACCGGAATCGAACCTGGAACCTTTCAGTCCGCAGGCCGACACTCTATCCACTGAGCCAAACCGGTCAGGGCTTTCGAAGAACATTTAATGTCATGGGAAACATAACATAAAAGTTTAAAAAGCATACTAGATCTAGTATGTGGAAGGAAAGTGTGAGAGGGAAAGAGGCTTTTCCCACCACTTTCATAGTTTCTTATGAGACCTCCAAATGAGGCACCTAGTGCCAGAGAACTTAGAATACATTCCAGAGCCTGAGTCCTCCCCAAATAGCTCATTCCTTGCCTCCAGGAGTACAGGATTCAGAACAGATCAACCTGGAGCCTAGTGCCTCAGGGGAGGCCATACCCTGTCCCAGGTCAGGGATAGCCTGTCTCTGTGTCCCTGTGGCCTGACATACCAGAGTCCTCTCTGCACTGTTTCTCCTAGCTTTACCGGGATAAATATAACCTCTATCAAGGGACAAATAGAACTTCTCAGGGCCTGCCTTGACACTGTCCAGAGAGGGTTTATAGGAAAGCCCCCTCTAGCCAAAAAGCAGAATGCAAGTACAAACACTGGAGAACTAAGCTCCAAAAACAGGGGCCATGGGCTATAGGAGTAGGCAAAAATGAGCCATCACCGGTGTTGGGGAAGCTCAATGGCCTCCAGAGAGAAGGAGGCATTTATGCTGGCCATGGAAGGATAGTAGGAATTAGGCAAGTGGAGATGTGATCATGAAAGCAAAGCTCTATGCTTATTATCTTACCCACATTTTATACTCATGGTGGGGGGAGGGAGGTGTTTTCTTTAAAGTATCCTTTCCCCCCCAATTGCAACTTTTGTAGAAAATGTGAAAAATAATTATACAAAAAAAGAATAAAAGTCTCCTATAACATTACCAACCTAGAGCAGTGATTCCCAACCCTGGTTACACATTAGAATCTCCTGGGGAGCTTTTAAGAAATACCATGAACTGCTAGCTGGTTTGGCTCGGTGGATAGAGCGTTGGCCTGGGGACTGAAGGGTCCCAGGTTCGATTCTGGTCAAGTGCATGTACCTTGGTTACAGGCACCTCCCCAGTAGGAGGTGCGGAGGAGGCAGCTGATCGATGCTTCTCTCTTATCAATGTTTCTAGCTCTCTATCCCTGTCCCTTCCTTTCTGTAAAAAATCAATAAAATATATATTTTTAAAAAAGAAATACCATGAACTATCTGTATTGAGTCTGATTCATTTGGGATGAGATGCAGGCCCAATGTCCACAGACACAGACACACAAACACGTAAGTTTACATGTCCACCCCATCCATGAGCAAACCTTGCCAGTCTATCTTCAGAATATGTCCAAGATCTGAACACTTCTTGTCATTTCCTGTGCTGTCATCTAAGCCACTGCCTTCTGCTTGGATTATTGATACATCCTCTTGACTAGTTTCCAATTTCTATCTTCAGCTCCCACCTGTACCCCATGTCTGTTCTCTACACTGCATTCTCCAGAGTGATCCTTTAAAAGCATAAGTCAGGTCCCTTCTCTATTCAAAGCTCCCCTATGGCTCCACATCCCACTCAGAGTAAAAGGCAAATTCTTAGAACAGCTACAATGTCCTACATGACCTGACATGGCTACTTCACGGACTTTGTCTTCTCATATGACCCCCTTTGCTGTCTGTACTCCAGCCACTGTGCCTGTTTGCTGTTTTTCAAATACAAGAATGTTGCTGCCCCAGGGCCTTTGTGCTTGCAGTTCTCTCTGCCTAAATTCCTTTGGAGTTGTCACCTTTCCTTTCAGATCTCTGACAGATGACAGCCCATCAGAGGGATCTTCTCTGACCACCCTAAATAAACCTGAGATCCCCTTCTCCCACACTTCCAACATCTTTTTATCTGCTTTACTTTTTGCCAGGACACTTTTGATCACCACACCTATATCTTTTTTGTTAATCCCAGGCCCCAGACTTAAAGTCTCATAAAGTGTCTCATGAAAACAGCTTTTTTCTGCTTCTGTCTCAAACCTCTCTCTCCACTGATATTCATCAGTCTCATTTTCTGCCTTTCCCAGCTCTCAAGGCTGCATTCCCCAAACTCTTCCATCCTCCTGCCTCTTCCTGTCAGCTCAGGAAGATGAATTTCCAGAGAAGTCACCAGGCTGCCAGTCCCATAAACTAAGGTGACCAGATTTTAACATTGGTAAAGCGGGACACCATTGACCGCTTGGCTGCCGAAAACCGTATATTCCCTTCTCGTTCTCCTGCCGTTCCCTAGCTTGTCGTGCACTCTTTCCAAAAATCGGGACTTTTTTAAAATGCCGCGGGACACGGGACAAATTGTTAAAAATTGGGACTGTCTCTCCAAAAGCGGGACGTCTGATCACCTTACCATAAATAAGCCAAACTCTAGGCCCAGGCTGGGCTTTGCTAGGGAACTCTGCTATAACTATACATGTGCTTATTTACTTGTTTATTTATTTTTAACTTTTTACACAAAGATCATAACATTTCTATTGTTGGACAGTTAGGGTGTTTTCCAAGTTTTTACTATTGTAGGCACCCTTGGACACACCCATGATTACTTCCTTCAGATAATTTATTTGAAGAGGAATTCATGAGTCAAAGGTACACAACTTTTAAGGCTTCTGGTGTATAGTGCCAATTGTTCCTTCAGTTTATCTAATTATAGTGCCACCAGCTGTATGTGATTCCTTTTATATTCTTACATCCTTGACAAAACTGGACTTTAAAAAATATTGGGAGGTAAGAAAAATTTTTGTATTAATTTAATTATTGGTGAAGTGGAACACCTTTTCACCTCTTTGCCTTTTTTTCTGAATGATTTACCTCTGCTCTTTTTTCTTCTATTGGGATATTAGACTTTTATTCTCTTGGGTTTTTTGTTTGTTTGTTAAGTCTCAGCCAAGGTTATTTTTCCATTGATTTTTAGAGAGAGTGGAAGGGGAGGGGGAGAGACAGAAAGAGAGAAACATTGATGTAATAGAGACACATTGGTTGCCTCCCCTACACATCCCAACCAGGGCAAGGGATTGAGCCTGCAACTGAGGTACATGCCCTTGACCAAAATCAAACCCAGGGCCCCTAAATCTGTGGGCTGACACTCTATCCACTGAGCCAAACCTACTAGGGCTATTCTCTTAGTTTATAATCGAATTCTGTTTTACACTTTTTAACATAGAAAATTTAGAAATATTTACCAAATCAAACTTCTAAACTTTTTCTTTGCTGCTTTTGACTTGGTTTCTTACTTCTAAGCAACAAGTTTTATTTTTATTAATTTTTAAAATCCTCATCTGATAATATGTTTTATTGATTTTAGAGAAATAAGGAGGGAGGGGGGAGAGAGAGAGAGAGAGAGAGAGAGAGAGAGAGAGATTTATGTGAAAGAGAAATATTGATCAATTGGTTGCCTCCTATATGTATCCTGGCTGGGGATTGAACCTGCAACCTAGGTATGTGTGCTGAGTAGGAATCGAACCTGCAGGCTTTAAATGCATGGGGCCATGCTCCAACTAACTAAGCCACTTGGCCAGGGCTAAATGGCAAGTGTTAAACAGTGCCCATAATATTCCTTGACAGCTGAGATCTAGTATTAAGTGGAGAGGATTATAAACCTAGACTTCCCAGTTCTCAATCTACCTAGCCATGGCTTTCAAACTTTTTTTTTTTTTACTGTGACTTTAAGTAAAACATACATTTTACATTGTAAACCACTGCCCACAAAATATATTTATTTAAAAAATATTTTAAAATCTTTTATGAAACATTACTTACCCTAACTGCATGTGGTATAGTCTGATATTTCCAGTTTGACTAATTCTAATCTATTTCATAAAAAAAAAAAAAAGGGTTGGTCTTGACCTGGTAAATTGACTTAACCCATGAATGGAGATTCAGAGTTTGAAAAATACAAATGAGAACCATGAAGAGACTGATTTTCTCTCTTCCCAAATCTTACCCACTTCCATGCCACTTTCACTCAACTCTCCGAGGAGATGATGGTGAGGCCAGAAAATCACCAATTTATACAAATTACTGAAGACCAATGTACAAACACTAAGGCAGAACTAAACTTTGATTGACACCTAACAGTCAAAAGCAAAATCTCTGGTTTTGGATTTCAAGCCTGAGGTTTGGAATAAGATTCATTATACTTTCATGGTCCTGAAATCCTGACCCAAACTACGTATATTCACTTTAATGGAGTCCTATAAAACTCCTCTTGTCTACTGTGTAATCCAGGATTTGGCAACAAATGGTCAACAGGATCTACTCCAGCTCAGCTGTTCTTGTAGTTAGAGTCCAAGAAAAGGGTGACATTATTTTTTTGGGCAGAGAAACTAATCCGATACATTCTTTTTTTTTTTTTAATTTATCTTTATTGTTCAGATTATTACAGTTGTTCCTCTTTTTTCCCCCATAGCTCCCCTCCTCCCAATTCCCACCCCAACCTCTGACCTTGCCCCCCCATTGTCCTCATCCATAGGTGTACAATTATTGTCCAGTCTCTTCACGCATCCCCAACACCCTTAACCCCCGAAAATTGTCAGTC
>PVJC01054328.1:0-10538 GCA_004026665.1 Murina feae | reverse complement strand
TAAGATTCTCTCCTTGTCTTTTGCTCTTGGCATTTTAATAATGATGTGTCTTGGTGTGGTCCTTCTTAGGTTCCTTTTGTTTGGAGTTCTCTGCGCTTCCTGGACTTGAAAGTCCATTTCTTTCACCAGGTGGGGGAAGTTTTCTGTCATTATTTCTTCAAATAGGTTTTCAATATCTTGCTCTTTCTCTTCTTCTGGTGCCCCTATAATTCTGATGTTGGTACGTTTGAAGTTGTCCCAGAGCTTACACTATCTTCATACTTTTTGATTTTTTGTTTGTTTGTTTGTTTGGGGTTTTTTGGCTGGGTGGGTTTTGCTTCATATTTCATATCTTTGACTTGATTCTTGCGATCCTCTCGTCTGCTGTTGGATCTCTGTATATTATTCTTTATTTCAGTCAGTGTATGCTTAATTTCTAGCTGGTTCTTTTTCATATGCTCGAGGGTCTCACTAAATTTATCAGCAGTCTCTAGAAACTTCTTGAAAAAACTAATAACCGTGGTTTTGAACTCTATATCCAGTCGTTTGCGTTCCTCCATTTCTTTCTTTTGTGACCTGTCTCTTAGTCTCTGCATTTTGGCTTTCTGTGCTGGTTGTCCTATATAAGGCCCAGTGATTCAGCCTCCCCAATCACCTGGGGTGGCTACTCTTGTTGTATGCCTTTGAAGGCTGGGTGCGCAGTCTTGTTGTAGTTATCACTGGGAGGTATCACTGGGGGGAAATGACCTGCAGGCCTTTCTCCTTGTTGTTTGGAGTTTGGATCTATTGGAGTTCTGTCTCAGCTGCAGACCCTTAGGTTGTGCTGCAGGCAGGCAGGCGAACAGCTTGGGCGTAGTTGTAGGTGGGGTGGGGCGGGGTCTCAGAATCACCGGGGGTGGAGCGACTCACAATGGTGTCCCCTCTGCGGATGCCGCAGTTTCTACCGGGTTTGGCTTTTCCAAACCCTGGGGTCTGCGCACGGTTCTCAGTCCCGGAATCTCCGCGTAAGTGATACCTGTGAATAGCACTCCTAGAACGCCACTGGTCTTTCACCGCCCAGTTGCCCTACAGCCCGCGTCGCATTCACTGCGACCCGGGAGTTTTTAATCTTCTGAGCCGCGGACCCTATCGCCTCTGCCACTCCCTTTCACCCGCCCTGCCGCATGCGCTGTGCCGCCGCCTCGGTTTCGCGTCCGTACCTTGAGTGCCAGGAGCTTCTGTTCAGTCCCAGAGCACTCCTCTTGCTTTCTAGGTGTAACGGTTCCCCTCCCTTGGTTCTGGAGGATGGCCATTTATCTGAATGGTTGTATTTCTATAATATAGGTGTGGAGGCTGTGCATTTAGGTATATACCTCATGCTGCCATCTTGGTTTCTCCCTGGACTATTTCTGAATGCAGGAAAAAAATACAAAATATGGGAAAATTCTGCAATGAGTTTTCATAGCTATATTTAGAAATGGCAAAGTTAGTCATCTCTTAAATATGTATCTATCAGATGGATAACAATGGGATAATAATACTCAGAAATTTGAATGTGAAATGGTATATAAGAAGCCTGTCTAAGGAAGAGTGACAAACTATAAAAAATTAAAAATGCATATCAAACACATTATTCTATTCAAAATGATTCTCTGTAAAAATTATGACAAACAATTTTGTTGATTTTATACCCTCATTACAAAAAATCTAAATAATGCAGAAAAGAATAACAGTTTAATTACATTCAATAAAACTCCAATTAAGCTATGAATAAAGCACACAGATTACATTATTCAGAAAAGGGCATTTTTATCACTAGGTGCACATTATTATAAATATATTTTTATTTATTGGACACTTAAAATTTTTCATTTACATTGAAGTATAATCAACACACAATAAACTTCACATACTTAAAATATACAATATGATGAGTGTGATACATCCATGAAACTGCCACCACAATCAAGATAATGACATACAAAGAGACTTTAGGAGATAATAGATATACTCACTATTTTGATTGTGTATGTAATAAACACAAATTTTTAATATAAACATTAACTCATTTAGTCATCCCAAAAGCTCTATAAGATGGGTATATTTTTATGCACATTTAAAACTATGAAAACTAAGGAAACAATGGGTTAAGAAAAGCCCCACGATCATACAAGCAAGTCTCCAGAATTATCCTGGACCTTGAGTCACATTTGAGTTTCTTCACAATATCTGCTCAGTATCATTTTGAATTTAAACATAGAATTCTGGAATATAAATTATCCATTCAAATATAATGTCTCCGTGTATATACTGACAGAGTGGTAGATGGGAAATAGAATTTCCTTTTAAAAAATTAAATCACATTAAAATTATATTTTAAATTACAAGTAGTCAATTTTATTTTATTTGAATTTAATAACATATAGACAGAAGTGAAATAGAGGAAGTCAAATAAAATGAAATGAAGTTTAAATAAATATTTCTTCACCACTGTAGATTATTTGTGCAAGATCCCTTACATTTAAAAAATAAATTTTTATAAATAGTAGTTGGATAAAGAGAAACTGTGTCTGTAATTTGGTTTATTTTATGTCCCTTGGGGCTTAATAGTAAGATATTATTTAACTTTAATGGGGGGAAAAAACTATGTATGATATTAGTTGGGCATACTGTCATTGTCTGGGAGTCTCTCTCTGAAAGTGAGTTTAACTCTGAGACAGTATGGGGGGGGGGGGGAAGACAGAAAGAGAGAGAGAGAATGTGCCATGTGAACACATAGAAGACATTTTTAAGTGTAAGTCACTGGTTGGCACCAGGGACAATTTTGCACCCCAGGGAACATTTAGCAATGTCTAGAGACATTCAAGTTATCGTAACTTGGGAGAGGGATGACAGCTAGTGCGCAGATGTCAAGGATGCTATAAACATGCTACCGTGCAAGGGAAAGCCTCGTCCCAACAACAGAGAATTATTTGGCCTCTAAATCCAATGCACCTCAGCTGAGTAGGTCTTGAGTAGAAGTCATGAGTGATCAAAGCCATGGGCAGAAAAAGAAAGACCAGGAACACTTAGCTGCTAGGAACTGGAACAGAAAAACCTTAACAGAAAGCAGCTCAGTGGTTGCCCACAGTGGCAGAGATCTTGTAGACACAATAGAAACCTACTTTAGAGAAGTCACAGGTTGTCAGAGAAGAAACAAGTCTCCAGAATTATCCTGGAAGTGGACTCACCCAGACCTGCTGAGGCATGGTTCTCCCTTTACTTACAGATGAGCCTGAGAAATAAACTTTTTTATTTGCCACACACTAAGCATGCCTTTTATTTTTCTTTGAAAACTACAAGAACCTAAAAGAATCTCCAATTTTAAGTATATATATATATATATATATATATATATATATATGCACTGAATATATACATAACGTATTTATTTATTTCCTTTTTAGTAGTATTTTTTAAAAAAACTTTTATTTTCATTTTTTTAATTTTGTTTTATTGCTTAAAGTATTACAACGAATGTTAGATAGGTCTCCATTTTTTTTCCCTTGATCTTCCCCCCTCCTCCCGTACCCCACCCCAGTGTCTTAATATTGACATTATTGCAGACTTTTCCTTCCCCCCACATTTACCCACCTCCACCCACACAAATTTTAATAAAAGATTTCACCCAAATCATTCATTCATTTTATCAAAACACATGCAAGATATTTTCAGATATATTGTTGTTTTCCTGTTCATGATAAAATTATACTTATAGTACCGGAACTATGTGATCCTTATATAAGATTTTTAATAACTACTAAGCTAAAATAATTAAGAATATTAAGGATTAAGACGGAACAATTTTATCATTTATTTTTACTGTTATTAAATATTATTAAAGACTTAATAAATTCTTTTTATTAATAATTAATAAAAAGTCGTATAATAAAACTGCACAATTAAAAAATATATTACCATTATCTTGATGTAAAATATAATATGTAATAATTTTAGATATAAAGTTATGACAAAAACCCCTATTTCTAATATGGTATATTTTTTCTTATATTTTTGAAATATAAGCCTACAATAAAATTTCACAATTTGCAGATTCAATAACAATATCAGTTCTTCCTTTGAGATAGATCTTCTTAATTCAGATTTGTTTATAAACATTTGCTATAATATAATTGTTTCAAATACATCTGAAATTATAATTAAGCATAGCATTATTGTAAATTGTATTTTAATATGTGTAACAAAGCCCATTAGGGGATGGAGTCTTAATTACAATCTAAAACTTAGTAAATGTATAAACATGGGCAAATTATATAATCTTTATAAGTCTCAATTTTTTTATAAAACAGAAATAATATGGCTTGTGTTCTACTAGTTATTAGAATAAATTGGCATAATACATGAAATGCATATAGCAGTTATTAATATATATTAAGTGCTCATATATGTACTCAATTATTATTACTTGAGGCCCAGTGCACAAAATTTGTGTATAAGTAGGGTCTGTAGGCATGGCTGGCAGTCAGGGCCGATCGGAACCTTTTGGCAACGGCTGGGGCCTTCCTTCCAGCTGCCAGATGCCAGCCAGGGCCTTCCTTTGTTCCATGCCACCCCTGGTGGTTAGCACATGTCATAGCAAGTGATCCAACTCCTGAGGGAACACTTCATATATTAGCCTTTTATATATATAGGTTGTTACTTATATTATTACTAGGGGCCCAGTGCACAAAAATTTGTGCACTCAGGGGGGTTCCTCAGCCTGGCCTGTGCCCTCTCGCAGTCTGGGATCCTTCAGGGGATGCCCATCTGCTGGCGTGCCTGGCCAGCCTGGGTGAGGAGCTGATGGCTGTTTGAAGGCTGGCCAAGCCCCCCCAGTGGAGACCCTCACCCCATGGGGGTGTGGCCAGTCTGGGTGAGGGTCTGAGGGCTATTTTCAGGCTGCCCACAGCTCCCATTGACCTTAGGTCCCAGCGAGGCTGGCTAGAATCAGGTTTCTGGGGTTTATTTATCTTCTATAATTGAAATTTTGTTGCCTTGAGTGGAGGCCTACGCAGGCAATGAAGCCAGCTCCATGGCTTCTATAATTGAAACATTGTTGCCTTGAACAGAGGCCCAGCTGGCCTAGGCAGGCAGTTGTATCGGAAGCCTCCTGTCTGCTCTAGCTCCATGGCTGCTGGGCTCCATCTTGGCTGGATTAATTTGCATACAGCTGCTCTGATTGGCTGGTGGGTGTGGCTTGGCTGGTGGGCGTGGCTTAGGTGTCTCAGAGTGGTGGTTAATTCGCATATTACTCTTTTATTAGAGTAGATGACACCAAAAAAATAATTTTTATTTATTCAAAAGTTCAACGCAATGGCAATAGTCACAAAAAAGTTTATTTGAGACTACAATTAATTTACGGTGTTTTTCTAAATCTTTAAGCTTATTTTAAGTTTGACTCATCATATAAATTGGATAAAAACTTCCAAAATTGAAAATAAGAGACTTATTTTTTAATATCATTTTATTTACTTACTGGAAGCTTAAGAAATGAAAGGCTAAAGAAGAACCAGTTCTGACAAGCCTTCTTTTTAGACTGAGAGCAGAGAACTTGAGCCACAAAAGTGCAATTCTTAATGATGGTGGAAGTCAAATGCCATTTTCATGTGACAGATCAAGGTGAGAAAGCAGTTGTCTCTACACTTAAAATTTCCACAAAAATTATTTATATAAAAAGGTAATTGCTTCAAATACTGTGACAAATAAATAACCCACTACCTCTGATTACTACACTAGAGACAGAAAGTAAACATCAATTGCAACTGAGAGAAGTCTTGGAAAACATTCAAGTTAATTGTCATAGCCATGCCAATCCATGAGCTGAAATGGACTTCTAGCTTTAGAAAGTATGTAAAGATGTGAGTAATGCTAGGTGTCAGTAAGGCCATAGATTAAACTAAAAAACAAACAAACAAACAAACAAAAAAACACAAACAAACAAAAACCTAACAGAAATGTTGGAGATGGGATGTCGAGAAGAGGCCTCAATTTTAGGCCTAATTTGTGAGTTAAAAAATAAAGTTTTTAGGAAAGACTTTTAATTTCTTTAAGACTGCAGCCCTTTAGAATCCATTTTTATGGTCTATAGAACCACAGAGAGAATTAAGTAGATTTCTTCATGATTTTAAACTGAAGAAAATTGGGGCTTGTTCAAATTTTTTGGCAAGTTGAAAAAAAAGGAAAAGAATTTTAGCTATTAGATTTTAGACTGTTATTCCAGTCTGTTATAGCTCACTGATTTTTTTTAAGAACTCATTTTGATTTTCAGTGGAAGAAAATTGTTCAGTGTATTCAAAGCAATTGGCAGGCAATTATGTTATTTAAAATCCTTCAGAAGGTATTTTCCTGAACAACTTAATAATTTAGAAGAAAAGCCTAATTTTGAACTCTAGATTAAATTTTTCAAGTTTTCAAAGATTTCAATCAGATAGTAAAAGTAGTCTAACTCTCCTTTTTTGCAATAAAGATATTTTAAGAAAAGTAAAGTTAATTAACAGATCTCCCTACATTCTGTAGATAAACTAACATGAGACTTGTCAAATCAAGGCCAAGCTCAGTGACCTGGGGACATTTTATATTTCTATGTTTAAAAACATAACATAGTAAGTATATGTGTTATATAAATGTGATTCAGACTAACCAAAGGGAAATAAAGAAAATTACTCTGAATATTGCAAATAGAGAAAAATGATTTAGTTTTCCTTTATAACCAGTACTTATTTTTTATTTGTAGTCCATTAAATAATTAATTTAATCACTCAATGGTTTTTAAGCCTCTAATACATGATCTATCAGCTCTAATATTTTATATTCTATTCAGTGATGGAAAACCAATATTCAGTATCCCAAAATATCAATAATCAATATGCTGAGATACCACTACTTACAAAGTGTAATAATAACTTTGAATATGGAGTTATTAAGTCTTTCTAGTAGAATAAATTATATATTAGGAAAGATGAATTTGATTTTGGTCCAATTAGAAAAATGAGTCACTCAGACATATAAGGGGGGAGAAACACATTCAACACATTGAAAAAAAAAAAGCTTTAATTTATGAGCTCAGTCCCAAATACTTTTTAAGCCTTACCATAGGGAAATACTTTTCTGGGTGTGGGAATATCACAATAAAAATAAAGCCCCTGTCCTCAAGAAGCTTGACTTCTAGAGGGAGAAAATTAATGATGAACAAATAAAACAGCAATGTGCTAGTTGGTGAGAAATGCCACAACGTGCCAATCTATCTATATAAAAGCCTAAGCGACCATTGCAACTGAACAGACAACCAAACAGGCTGCATGAGGTGACCAAGTTGGCAGGGGGGTTAGTGAGGGTTAACCAAACAACAGAGAAGCAGTCTGCATTGGGCGACCAGGCCGGCAGGGGAGGCAGTTGGGGGCAACCCGGCCAGCAGGCAGAGGCGGTTAGGGGTGATCAGGTTGGCAGGAGGGGCAGTTAGGGGCTATCAGGCAGGCAGGCAGGTGAGTGGTTAGGAGCCAGCAGTCCAGGATTGTGAGAGAAATCTCCAACTGCCAGTTTAGGCCCAATCAGGCTTAAACTGACCACCGAATATCCCCAAGGTGTCTTAGATTAGAGAGTGTGCAGGCTGGCTGAGGAGACCCTCCCCCCCATGCACAAATTTCATGCAACAGGCCTCTAGTAAGTAAAATAAAAAACTAAAGGGATAAACAGTGTCACAAGGTGGAGTGCTATTTCAGACAGTGTAGCCAAGGAAGGCCTGTCTAATAAGACAACATTTGAGAAGATTCATGAAGTGAAAGAAATCCACGTGTAGACTGTATATGTGAAGGAAATGCTTTCTAGAAAGACCCAGAGGTGGGAACATGTTTGTGCATGTTCGAGAAACAGATTATACAAAATAATGGAAAATATAATATACATTTAGTCTGGCTGAAGAGTGGTCAAGGTAGACTAGAGATAAGAGTAGCCCAGTAAATCCCAGGTAGACTGAGTAGCATCTCCTAAGTTTAGTTAGAAAAAAGATATGATCTTTGTTTGAGAAAGAAGGTTGGTGGTATTGAAGACAGCCAACTTACTTGAAATCAAGAGACTAAGTGTGAGCCCAGTAAAATGGTCCAAGTCAGATAAGATGAGCGACTAAAGTCAAATAGAGGCCAAAGGATGGAAAAAGATTTAGTAGGTAGAATAAGAAGGTTGCCATGAGTCAGACTTGCAGAATCGGGGGAGAAGGAAGACCCACAGAAACGAAGCCTCCTGTTTGGTTCAGCTCCATGGCTTCTATAATTGAAACTTTGTTGCCTTGAGCAGCCTAGGCAGGCAGTTTCTTCCATCGATGGTGCAACAGAAGCCTCCTATTTGCTCTAGCTCCGTGGCTGCCGGCCGCCATCTTGTCTGGGTTAATTTGCATACAGTTGCTCTGATTGGCTGATGGGCGTGGTTTGGCTGGTGGGCATTGCTTAGGTGTAATGGAGTGAGGATCAATTTGCATATCACTCTTTTATTAGATTAGATAAGTATGGCTACACCTGCTTCTTTTGTGGATGTTAATTGCTTGGAGAATCATTTTCCACCTATTTACCTTGAATTTACCTTTGTCTCCGCCATTTAGATATGTCTCTTTGTAGGCAGAATATGGTTGGGTTTTGTTTTTTGATCCACTCTGCTACTCTGTCCCTCTTCACTGGTAAATTTAGACCATTTACATTTAGGGTAATTATTGATGGATGAGGATTTCCTATAGCCATTTTATCTTTTGTTTTCTGGTAACTCTGTGCCTCCATTTGTTCTTTTCCTTCATGCTTCTATCTGTTGTTTTACTTTGATGGTATCCTATACACCTTTCCTCTTTTTTTAAGCTATATGTCTTGTTTGGGGAATTTCTGTGTGTGGTTGCCATTAGTATTATAAAAAGTGAAGTAGCATATATACCATAGGTTTCTTTTCCCCCTTTTTGAGTACATCTGGTCTTCATCTTCCTTTGCCTGTCCATACCTGTCACTCTTCCCCTTGTATGTTTTTATTGTCTCAAATTATTCCTGTTTATGCTGTAAGTTTTTGGTGATCTTACTGGTAATGTTATGACCTTATGTTCCTTATTTCAGGAAGAATTCACTCCCTTCAGTATTTCCTGCAATGGATGTTTTCTAGTGATAAAAATCCATCAGTTTCTATATGTCTCGGAATGTTCTTATTTCTCCTTTATATTTAAAGGATAAGTTTGCTGGATATAATAAGCATGGCTGGTAATTTCTCTCTTTTAGGCATTTGAATATTTGGTTCCACTTTGTTCTTGCTTGTAGAGTTTCTGCTGAGAAGTTGGATGAAATTCTGATGGGTTCCCTTTGTAGGTCACTTCCTTATTTTCTCTGGATCCTTTGAGGATTCCTTCTTTGTCACTTATTCCCAACAGCTTCATTACCAAGTGCTTTGGAGAGGGCATCTTTGGATTGAGGTAACTAGGTATTCTGTTTACTTCTTGGATTTGTGGATCTAGTTCTTTCCATAGATTTGGGAAGTTCTCATCCATTATTTATTTTAATAGATTTTCCATTCCATACCCTCTCTCTTCCTCCTCCGCTATGCCTATGATTCTGATGTTATTTTTTTTAATGGAATCAGAAAAGTCTCATAGAGCTATTTCATATTTCTTTATTCTCAAGTCTTTCTCTTTTTCCCTCTGCATCATTTCTTGATTCTTATCTTCAATATCACTAATTCTTTCTTCTAACTGGTTGGTTCTGCTTTCTATGCTCAACAATTCAATCTTAATTTCTTTTTTTTTATATATATATTTGTGATTTATTTTTTTAATTTATCTTTATTGTTCAGATTATTACAGTTGTTCCTCTTTTTTCCCCCATAGCTCCCCTCCTCCCAATTCCCACCCCAACCTCTGACCTTGCCCCCCCATTGTCCTCATCCATAGGTGTACAATTATTGTCCAGTCTCTTCACGCATCCCCAACACCCTTAACCCCCGAAATTGTCAGTCCACTCCCTTTCTATGCCTCTGATTCTATTCTATTCACCAGTTTATTCTGTTCATCAGATTTTTTATTCACTTGATTCTTAGATTCACTTGTTGATATATATTTGTTGTTCATAATTTTTACTTTCCTTTTTCTTCTTCCTCATTCTCAAAGGATACCTTTCAGCATTTCATATAATACTGGTTGGGTTGTGATGAACTCTTTTAGCTTTTTCTTGTCTGTGAAGGTCTTTATCCGACCCTCAATTCTGAACGATAGCTTTGCTGGGTAAAGTAATTTTGGCTGTAGGTTCTTGCTATTCATCACCTTGAATATTTCTTGCCACTCCCTTCTGACCTGCAAAGTTTCTGTTGAGAAATCAGCTGACAGTCATATGGGTGCCCCCTTGTAGGTAACTAACTGCTTTTCTCTTACAGCTTTTAAGATTCTCTCCTTGTCTTTTGCTCTTGGCATTTTAATTATGATATGTCTTGGTGTGGTCCTCCTTCGGTTCCTTTTGCTTGGAGTTCTCTGCGCTTCCTGGACTTGGAAGTCTATTTCTTTCACCAGGTGAGGGAAGTTTTCTGTCATT
>PVJC01054327.1:0-10589 GCA_004026665.1 Murina feae | reverse complement strand
CCCTCTGCCTCCTATCCGGGTCTCAATTGTTACAGGAATGGCCACATGCTCTGTATTTGCTGTAAATAAAGACTGAACAGAAAGCCACCTGTGCCTCCTGTGGTGCTTGGGAGGCCAGGGCAAAGGGAGAGTGAGGGGCCACAGGAGGCCGGGGTGATGGGAGGGTGGGGATGCCATGGGGGAGTTGGGAGGGGGCATGGGAGGCGGAGGCCATGGGAGGGCAGTGCCTAGCCTTTATGCGGTGGACATGGCTATGTACACTGGCTCAGCCCTGCGGTCCCGGCCTGCACCCTGGTGATCTGCGGGCATGTGGGCATTTCTCCTTTGCCCCTGAAAACGACTGGTTTCTGGAGGCGTCTGTCCCTGGGGCCTCTGGCTCAGCTCCCGCCGGGTCCTCTGTCACTGCTTTCTCTGGGCCGGTCACACCCCTTCCGCAGCTTCCACCACCAAAACCCGCACACCATCTTCCAAGTGAGAGTTCCCAGCAGCAGTGGGACCCCCTGGAGAAGTGTGTCTGTGGGATTGAGCTCTGAGGCCAGGCCAGCAGGCGGCCACATGGCCCTGTTTGCAGAAGTCCTCCATCACTCACCCAGGATTTTACAATAATGGGCCTTGTGCTCTGAGTAGGCGCCTGGCCCCCACAACCTCCCTGCTGCTCTCAGCGCCCCTTCCCCCTGTGCGCCCTGCCCTGAGGCTCAAGTTGTGCAGCGTCTGCCTCTAACAGCCACCTGTTCCCTGGCTGCGAGCTCAGCAAGGACCCGGCGGAGGAGCTCTCCTGGGAGAGGCCCACCCTCGGGGCTGCTGCAGAGTCAGAGCTGGAGCAGCCTGACGGCATCCTGAGTCACTGACAGGCGGCTCGCGTGGTGTCCCAGGTGATGGTTGTGTGGCTGGTTTAGCTGATCCTGGCTCACTGCATTGCTCTCATCGCTGCCTGGACCACCTTTGTCCACTGTCCTCCTCTGTCCTGGACCACCTCTGCCCTCTGACCACCTCTGTCCTGGACCACCTCTGTCCTCTGACCACCTCTGTCCTGGTACCACCTCTGTCCTGGACCACCTCTGTCCTGGACCACCTCTGCCCTCTGACCACCTCTGTCCTCTGAGCACCTCTGTCCTGGACCACCTCTGACCTCTGACCACCTCTGACCTCTGACCACCTCTGACCTCTGACCACCTCTGTCCTGGACCACCTTTGTCCTGGACCACTTCCAGTTGGAGGCTTTGCTTGGTACACAGTTCCTTGCTCAGAAGTCAGTTCTGCTCCTTTGTATTGGGGGGCAAAGTGCAGGCCAGTGAGGTCCTTGAGCAGATTTGTTGCTCTTGCCACCCTGTCAGCACATCCTCTGAGCCAGGCTTCTGTGCCAAGGCTCTGTCCAGGAGACAGCCTGGGGTGTGGGGCGTCCGCGTGCGGGTGGGGCAAGGAGATGGGTTTCTGTCCTCTGGGCGGAGGGGCTTTTGATTCCCACTTAAAGCAGTTTATACTGGTTATTTTCTAGAGCCCACCTGCTGGGGACTGGAAGTACCGGGGACTCGGGGTAGAGTGTGTCTAACCCCTGTGAACATCCGAAACTGACCCAAAATAGAACTGGATGTAAACTGTAATGAAAAATGTTAATCAGAAATCAAGCCCTTGCTGGTTTTTGATTCCCAGTCAAGGGCATGTACCTGGGTTACAGGTTCAATCTCTGGCCCTGGTTGGGGCTCATGGAGGATGCAACCAATTGCTGTGCCTCTCAAATCAGTGTCTCTCCCTCCCTCCTTCCTTCCTTCCTTCCTTCCACCCCAAAAATTCAATGGAGAAAAAACTCTCCTCGGGTGAGGGTTAAAATACGTAAGTAAAGTGAAGATAATTAAAAACACCTGCTAAGTCTGAGCTCTGCCAGTGTGTGTGTGCGTGCGCCTGTGCGCGTGTGTGTGTCTGTGTGTGCATGTGCGCCTGTGCGCGTGTGTCTGTGTGTGCATGTGCGCCTGTGTGTGCGTGTGCGTCTGTGTGCGCGTGTGTGTCTGTGCGCCGTGTGTCTGTGTGTGCATGTGTACCTGTGCGCGTGTGTCTGTGTGTGCATGTGCGTCTGTGTGCGCGTGTGCGCCTGTGTGTGCATGCGCGCCTGTGTGTGCATGTGTGTCTGTGTGTGCATGTGCGCGTGTGTGTCTGTGTGTGCGTGTGCGCCTGTGTGGTGAAGCCGTGAACTAAAGTAACATCAAACGGCCGAGGCATCAATGTGGTAGGAAGACTAAACCCAGACACGTAGTCTCTATTAAGTGAACGAAGGCGAGAATACGTAATCGTTCTTCATGCATTTCCCTCTCACCCGGAGGACTTGTTGGGACCAGAGCAGTTCAGGGCCAGGATGAAGTGGCCTGGGGTCTGGGCAGTGCGTGCTCCGTGCCGACTGTCCCGGGCCAGGGAAAGCCAGCGCAGCCTCGCCTTGAAAGCTCACGGTGGGATGTTACGATGAAAAGCCTGGGACTCTCACGCGAGGCAGTTTGCGTCAGATATTTCAAGGTTCCTCTTTTCAGCTCCTGAAGTTTCCAGCGTTCTCTGCAGTGTTCATGTCAGACTTTTCCGCTGCCGGTCAACTTTCACGCCAGTAAACGTTCACTTTGTCTCCTCTGGTCCTTCGATCAGTCCTGCGCAGTGCACCAGGAATGCAGGCACTCCAGCTGTAAGGGAGCGGGAATGGATTCACCCCCAAACTGTAGGAGGTGGGCTGGGGCTGGGGCTGTGGTGCGTGTCTGCCCCCTAGTGGCGGGTTTGGGTCTCAGCAGGCGGCGTGGGGGCGGGGGCCGGGGCTGATGGCATCGGCTTGGCGACCAGGACTAAGAAAATGTCTAAATAAGATTCAAGCCCTGGCTGATTTGGCTCTGTGGATAGAGCATTGGCCTGCGGACTGAGGGGTCCCAGGTTCGATTCCCGTCAAGGGCATGTACCTTGGTTGCGGGCACATCCCCAGTAGGGGGTGTGCAGGGGGCAGCTGGTTGATGTTTTATCTCTCATTGATGTTTCTGACTTTCTATCCCTCTCCCTTCCTCTCTGTAAAAAATTAATAAAAAAATTAAATAAATAAATAAATACGATGCAACCTCCTTTTTGCGTTGCTTTTGTTTTCCTGGAAAATCCTATGGAAACCTTCACTCAGGCCCATAGGAGCTGACCCCCATCTATAGCAGTGGCCCCCCAAGCTGGCCCCTAGTCACTGGGGCTTGAGGATGGTCCATCTCGGACCTGAGAATTCCGAGTCTGTAGGTCTAGGGAGAGAATCTGGCACAGCAAACGGTGCAGGTGAGTCCGGTGCACAGGCAGAGCTGGGAGCCAGGCCTGGGGTTTCCATTCAGGCCCGAGGTGTCCCCTGAGCTGGGGAGCCTCTTCTGGAAATGCTGTCTGGACTGTCCTAGGCTCTTCCCGGCCTAAAACTTCTTCCTATGCAGTTCATACTTTTTGATGCTGTTACCTGAAGATATTTTTTTCCATTGACTCTAAAAGAGAGTAGAGGGCGGGAGAGAGGAGGGAGGGAGGGCGGGAGGAAGAAAGGGAGAGGGAGAGGGAGAGGGAGAGAGAGAGAGAGACATTGATCTGAGAGAGACACATTGATCCGGGGCTGGAATCAAAACCGAAACCCTTGATTGGGGAATCGAACCCAAGACCCTCCATGCATGGGCCCAAACTAAATTTATTATTGGACGTGAATTAGAGTTAACTGCCAATTTTCTGCCATTTAACTTCGTTGTGAGCTCAGGATTCTGCACAAACCCCATGTTTATCCCAACGTTTTCAAGATTTCTATGTTTACTTTTATCATCCCTACGGTTTGGAAATGACATGCTGTGTTTTTCTGTAGTGATTATCTTTTCCAGTTAATGTGCACACTTGACAAAAGTCTCTACTCTCCTCCCAAGCTAGATAAGAGCTTTCGAAGGGTCAACTCACCTTACCTGTTGTCCGCCTTACCTGTTAGAGTTGCTACGTATTTTACTAGCAGTTCCACCGAGCTTTTCTAGTTTGTGACTATTGCTTTAAAATAACCCCTTACGCTGTGTTTGTGTAGCTTCAGCCAGACTTTCACTGGTGCCTTTGTTCACCTTTCATGGGCACTTCCTTCTGGAACCAGTTCTCTTCCCCACAAGCATCCTTCACTGATTCTTTCAGGGGAGGTTAGGGACGTGGTCCTTGTTGAAAATGTCTTTATTTCACCTTCGCTTTTGAATGATAATTCAGCTGTGTATTCTTTCAACATTTCGAGCTTTTTTTCTGCTTTCTCTTTTTTTTTTCCTTCTAATAAAGATTCCTCGTTGTCTTTGAGGTTCTGAGTTTGCCATGAAGTGTTGAAACATGGGTTTATTTGCTATTATCCACAGGCGCTTCCCGGCTGGTGAGGTCTGTGTGTTTCATTTGTTCTAGAAAATTCACAGCGATTCTCCTTTCTGATGTTGCTCCTGACCCTTCCCTGTGCTCTCCCTCTACACCTGTACGTATGTCTATGTATGACCCTTTCTTCTCTCCTCCAAGTGTCTTCCTCTCACTTCCTTTTTCAAATCTTTTTAACTTCTCAAGGTGACATGTTCGCAAAGTTTCACTTATTGTCTCTTCTGCTGCCCAAAACTCACTCATAAAGTGCTTAATGTCATCGACCATATTTATAGCTTAAAAAAAACAAACCCTCACTATTTCATCACATTACAAACATGTTGATTTTCTAAATGTCTTATCTTTAAGTTTTATTTCCTCTTCTTGGCTCCTGTAAAATTTATTTTCTTAAAAAAATTATTTTCTTATATGCTCAACTATGCATGAAACAGAACTTTTCTGCATATTTTATCTAGAATTTTTAAGTACTTTGTAGCAACAGGGCTTCCTGGTTATCTGAGACAGGATAGTGGGGGGAAATGTATCCATTGGTTTTTTTCAAACTTTTTTCTTCAGAAAAATTCTACTTTGTCGACAGGGTCAAATGTTACTTGGAGTCAGTCCTACTGCGCAGAGTATGTGACATGTGCTGGGGCTCCTGGGCTGTGAGCGCTGTCCCTCCACATTCACCTGTAGGCGCGGGAACCGTGTGTGCGTTTCCTGTTGCCTTCATGTGCTCAGCCGGGTCCTTGTGCACACGATCGGGGCTGAATAGTTGGCTTGCTCCTTATTTACTTTGCTTTGGAGCCAGGCACTGTGTTAGCACGAGGTGCACTTAGATATCTAAAGTGACGGGGTCTGAGTTGCTCCTGACCAGAAGCGTGGCCTGCAGCCCAGGTGTGGCCAGCGCCGCCTGGGCAACAGCTCCGCCTGTGGGCTTAGCACTGGCCGCTAGGTGGCGGGAGGGAGCCACAGCACAGCCAGGTCCTGCGGAACCTTCCCAGCAGTGGGAGGACAGTCCATTCAGAAACACTGGACACGCGTGGGTGCACCAGGCCTGCCAGGCCTCCCGCCCGCGGGACCTCATGAATGGCTGAGGCACTGGTGCGTGCAGGAGGAGTGGAGCGCGCAGGGCGAGTTTCCGCAGGAGCCTCGGGCGAAACCTCCTGAGTCCCACTCAGCCTGGACCTGGCTCCGCTTGGCCGCTCCTCCCACTCCAGACGCCCCGCCCGCAGGCACTTAGGAACCTTTTGTGCTCACGTCACGTGACGTCACAACGGCCCCAGAGCGCCGCAGCGGCGAGGCTGGCAGTTCCCACGCGCCCAGGAGAAGCCGGAAATGCTGGTCACCCGCGGTCAGGTCAGCCGCAGCCTGACGCCACCAGCCTGACGTCACTCGGGGCCCTTCATGTCGTCACCTGGGCCTGTGTCATCTCAGAGCACCCCCAGGAGAAGGTGGGAGCAGCACAGCGAGGCGTGAGAGAGCCACATCCAGGCTGCTGCTACAGCTGTGCTGTTTTATTAGTGATTATTGATCTCTTACGGTGCCTAATTGATGGATTACACTTCACTATCGTGCGTATGTTTAGGCAAAGACACAGTATACACAGGGCTTGTACTTCCCGCAGTTTCACCATCCCCAGCGGTCTTGGCCTGTGCCCCCGAAGAAGGGGGCGGGGTGGGGAGGGACTGTAGTCCCATTCACTCTCCCAGGTGCTGGGCTTCAAACCCCCAGCAGGGGGCGGAACAGAGCAGCCTCCGATGAGTCCCTCACTGAGGCACATACTTTATTTTAAACCTCATGGGACTCCTGGGGGCGGGTCAGGTGAGCAGGGACCTCAGGAGGAACTTAGAGGAGAGCAGGCACCTGTAAGGAGGCGGGGGTAGCTGGGGGGACTCAGTCTGGGAGAATCACACAGCCGGGAGCGAGGTGCAGATCAGCTCTGGCCTGAGGCTGCCTCCCCTCCCAGAAGCCTCCACTCCCTTATGCAAAGGGAGGTCACATCATCCACCTCCTGGGAGTGATGTCACCGAGCCAGAGACTCAAAAAACCCAACTCCACTGAAGCGTGAACAGGGCTAGCTCCCTCACAGCCTGAGTGAAGCCGCTTGGGGGGGCCGCGGAGCGTCAAGGCTGGGAGGGAGTTATTTTTGGTCATTTATGGTAGCGAAGTATCTTGGCCCGAATTCCCTAGAAAACAGAGCCTGAGGCAACACTTGTGAGCTCATGCTTTAAGGGTGCAGGGCAGTGGGAGGAGAAGAGGGAAATGGGGCAGGAAAAGGGAAATCCACTACGAGGAGGCGTGTTACCAAGCTGGCTACGGTTTAACCAAAGTGCAGCGCTGTGAGTCATGCAAGGGAGGCCTCTGAGCGGCACAACAGAACCGGTTGGTAATTGTTGGGAGGAGGGGGGGAGAATGACCCGCGGTGTCCTCCCTGTCTTCCGGTTCTGATCCGGCAAAGTTTTCCCCAATTGTGTTACCTGGGCCGGCGGGCAGCTGCTGGAGAAGACAGATCCCGAGCCATGGGTGGTGGTGACCAGAGCCAGCTCACAGCCCCCTCCCTGCCTGCCTGCGGCACACCCTAGGGGCCAGCCGGAGCGCGTGCCAGAGCCTGGGGCCTGCAGGCAGGGCGGCCTGGCCTGCACACTGACACCTGGGAACACGGCTACATTGCTGCCTTGAGTGACATGGGAGGTGGAAGCAGCTGCCACATAGATGAAGCCCACGGTGGTGTGGCCTCTGCTGTGGACACAGCTCGGAAGTTCATTCTCCAACGGTGGCTGAACCCCCCTCGCTGAGCCTGCGAGAGTCAGGGGACACAGGCAGCACTTCTGAGGGAGCGTCCTCGTGGCCGCACTCACCTCAGGACACAGAGCAGGTCCCATCTGAGCAGCGTGAGCGGAGAGGCCTGTGATGCAGGGGACAGAGAGAAGCAAGCAGGTGGAGGGTGGCGCCTCCTCTTGCTCTGGGCTCTGGACGCTGAGCTCCCAGAGGCTGGGCTGGCTCAGTGTCTGACACAGCAGGGACTCTGCAAGGTGAGGAGGGGAGAAGGGCGACCCGGAGGCAGCGCCAGGGCAGGGCGGGTGGAGACAGCCAGGAGGGGTGGCCTGTGCCGCCGGCTGCAGGCTGCGGGCTGCGGGCTGCGGGCTGCGTTTGGGCTTGTGATGACAAGACTTGATACCCTGTTTTCAGATGTTCGCTCACCATTTACTGCTCTGCTGCTAATAACCACTTGCCATAAGTGACCAACGGGGCAGCTCGGGGACGTGGGAGCCATGTTTAAGGAGATCCGGTGTCTGTGGAACACCCACCTGGCTGTGAATCAGGTGCCCCTCCCCCCCGGTTTATTTTTAAAGTCTGTCTTTATCATTGTGTATCCGGCTCCGAGAGGCCCCTGCGCAGTTTAGCTGGAACCTCCAGGATGGAGGGCCGCGGGCGCTGTCCAGGGTGCTGCGCGACCCTCTCCAGACTGCCCTGGGCACGTCCTAGTCGGGAGGACATGGAGGCTCGGTGAAGGAGGGTTTCCCGAGGCTCCCAGACAGTGAGATGCCGCGTCCTCGGTGCTCAGCTGCTCCGCGAGAATGTGAGTAGACGACTGGGAACAGCTTGGCCCTCGCTGCACAGCCACAGCTGCTTCAGGCCGCGACAGAGCAACTGCCCCAGGACCGCTCCCGGCACTCGGAGCTGAGGCCGCGTGCACCACCCTGTGGACGCACAGTGTCTGTTGACACCCTCTCTGCCCTTCCTCAGGCCCCCTCTCCTCGGGGCCCCCCTCCTCTCCAGCACACCTGCAGGTCACACCTGCTGCCGCTGGAGGTTGAGGTGGGAGAAGGGCCAGGCTGCCGGCTGCAGCAGGTGGGGATGGTGTCGATCAGACTGGGAGAAAGAAAACAGCCCCAGATCCCCATACGACGGGAGATGCGGTGCGCTCTAGCTCCCACCTGGTCCCGGGGGCACCCGACAGACCACGTCTCCAGGACCTTGGAGAGAGGCTGTGCCGGCAGCTCTGTTTTTTTCTGTTCTGGCAACAGGTGTAAGAACACAGGTCTTGTCGTCACAAAGTTACACCCAAAGCTCAGCTTCCTGCTTCTGAGCCAGGAGGGTTACCTGCCTCCATGTGCCAAGTGAGGAGGGATGTCGCCCGGGTGCGGGGTTTGCTGAGAAGCGTAGGAGCAGCACTCGCACAGCAGCTCGGGCCAAGCTTCGCTTCTCAGCAGGAAAGAAGTCAGACTCTCTGTCCACATGAACATTTTCTCCTTTCCAAACGGATGCTTCCTCTTGCATTGACCTGAACTTACCACACGAGGTAACGAACCACAGTGGGGGAGGGGGACTTCTTCGCTTTGGCACCTAGTATTTTACACACAAAAATGATGCCAGTTGAAAAGAGAAGCCCTTTATGGTGTTGAGAGATGGCCCAGCTTGTCTCACTTATCAAATGTTTACTTGGATTACATTCAAAGGCTATGGCACGCCCTGGCACACACCCTTTGAGATGATCGCGTACCATTGTCACATATAACCTGGGATGTGATATATTCGTAGATTTCTGCATGTCGGCCAGTCCTTCTATTTATGGGATGAACTTGGCTCCATCCCTGGAGATGACATTTTACTGGACCAAATCCCATTCATACTATTTTAACGTGCCCCTGCCTCCTCTCCTCCAGGCCAAGCTCCACTCAGCAGCCAGAATCGCCCAAAGCGGCAGGCAGATCCGCTCCCTTTCCTGCGTAGCATCTCCAATGACTGGCCATTGCAATGGGCTTGAAGCAAACTCCTCGGCCTAAGCTCTGAGGCCTCCTGTCATCTGACCGCTCCCCGCTCCAGCACCCTGCAGCGCTGGCTGGGGGCACACTGGCCTCCCCCGCCTCGGGCTGTGTTCTCCCCGGAAGGCTCCTGAGCCACCCGTCTCGCCATTCACAGCCCAGCGTGGCCGCGCCTCCCATTTCCGAGTCCGGTGGCTTTGCTGTCCCTCTGCAACACGTGGTCCCATTTCATGTTCCCCTTCATCTTCCACTGCTTGTTCCATTTCTTTGTTTAAGTGCTGGCTGTCAGCTCCTCCCACTAACCTGTGCCAACCGGGAGGGTTCTGGTCCTTACCGGCTGCTGTGCCCACCAGCAGATGAGCAGGTTCACAGGGAAATTGGCCCCTTACGTTCTTTGTGTTTTCATTGTTGGCCCTTCGTCATCTTCCAGGAACCGCAGAGCCGTAACTGGACTTCATCTCGTCATCTTTGTCCAGGCACCTTGCACAGCACCCAGCCCCCGAGCGGAGGGCCTGTAGGTGCCTTAGTTCCCTGACGCGTCCCGTGGAGGCCTCTGATGCGTTCTGAGAGGCGGCCACCCGATCCTGCAGGCCTGTCCGGGACCTGGTGTGAGTGTGGACTTGCTCTACCCCGGCAGCGTCTCAGGGAGGAGGGCTGTGCTGGGAGGGCCTGATAACCTTGAGCCCCGGGTGGGAAGACCTGAGGTGAGCCGTGGGGTCTCTCGTCAAATAGGAGGCAGGCGCCTGGCTCAAGTGGCCTCTCTTATCCGCCTTGTTTTTGAGCTAAGGAAGGAAGCCCTGGTCATTGGTGACCGGCTCTCCCAGGGCCCGAGTGCCCTGAGGTACCCTCTTAGCTTAGTTGGGGGTCCCTGTTCTAACACACAGACAAGTCATTCCCCTCTCTTCTCTGTGTCCTGCACTTGTTATGTCTTTCTTCCTTCATCTCAAGCACATTTTATTATTTATCCAGAGTCCTCGTGGCCCTTCAGGGTCCTGAGGACATTGGAAGAGAAGTAAACAAAAAACACCCCATCCAGCCTGGCCAGTGTGGCTCAGTGGTTGAGCTGTGACCCAGGAACCAAGAGGTCACAGTTCCATTCCCAGTCAGGGCACATGCCCGGGTTGCGGGCTCAATCCCTGGTAAGCGGTGTGCAGGAGGCAGCCAGTTGATGTTTCTCTTTCATCACTGATGTTTCTAACTCACTCCCTCTCCTTTCCTCTCTGAAATCAATAAAGAACATTTTTTTAAAAAAAATTCAAAAGCAGGTATATAAGGAGATTGCCCTTACAGGTGCTCTGGGGAGCCTGCCCTTACATATAGGTGCTCTGGGGAGCCTGCCCTTATATATAGGTGCTCTGGGGAGCCTGCCCTTATATACAGGTGCTCTGAGGAGCCTGCCCTTATATATGGGTGCTCTGGGGAGCCTGCCCTTATATACAGGTGCTCTGGGGAGCCTGCCCTTATATACAGGTGCTCTGG
>PVJC01054326.1:0-10535 GCA_004026665.1 Murina feae | reverse complement strand
AAAAAAAAAAAAAAAAAAAAAAAAAAAAAGATTCATGAGCTTATCATAGCAGACTGGCAACTGAAATGGAATGCATCTGGATAACTAGAAATGAAAACATAAACTGATCCCTCAAATTCATGCAGAAGTCAGATTGGCTTTGACAGACTTAAAATGCAGGCACACAGACCAGCATTTCCACTTCTAGAGATTTCACAGAGAGCAAGTATTTATTCTTTCATTCTCTATTTGGGGGTGTTTTGTGAGTTCATTTACAAAGATGATTTTTCTTATAACTAGTCTTCACAAAGAAGTGGGCTCATGGAGTATTAATTCATTAACTTATTAATGCTCTGCTCAAATATTATTAAGCTACTAATGCTTTCACTACTGCAGACATGGTCCCTTCCATCTAGGAAATTATGTCTACTACAAAAGACAGATACCTTTAATATAAGTGTAGTGGGGCAGGATTCTTTGTCTCTTTAATTCTCTTTGTTTCTTTTCCTTCTTAGTTCTAGTGAAGAGAAGGCTTTTAGCATAATGATGCATCAAATTCTTGCCATCAAAGACAGTTTAATATTAGCAAGAAGCAAAAACAGTTCAATATTAACATGACTTCCATATGCTAAATGTTTTGAAAGATCCAAGGCCGCTTCTAAATGATACTGTAATGAGCATTGGATGGAAGAACCCACCATCACTCCTCCCCCATAATGAGCAATCCCTGGCCTTGGTTAAAAGCTTCAGACTATTGACAAGCCTGCAGGATAGAATTGGGACAATTTGGGAGAAGAGGGGGATCGGAGACTCCCATCAGAAATGGAATTTGATTAGACTGAAAGCAAAATCCGTGGATACCATCTTCTTGAATCTGAGTGTACTTATGATGGGTTACTAGTTATATATGAGTTCTCCTTGCAAATCACCTCAAGATGTTACATAAAGTAAATTGTGTTAAGTATAATAAGGGTGACATAATGATATAGGGTTCTACCTTGATGTGATCAGAGAAGTACCAAGCATGATTTCCATCCCTCCAAATCTCTGTCCACTAAGAGCTCAGAACCTGTAATTCTGCCATTGATGCCTAATATATTTTGAGAGAATAAGTCTCCTTAGTCTTAAAAAGTTAGTGGGATGACAGATGATATTGGTAGTAAGATGAAAGATGCAGCTCTTTGTTCTCATTTAAAAAGTCTTTGCTATTCATCAGTTATAGAGATTCCAGTCTTTACTGCTATTGATGTGGTCTTTGCTCTTCAGAATTTCCTGAAGCAGAATGTACATGAAAATGTAATGTTTTATGTTTAATTCTGAACAAAGAAGAGATTGTTACTCTGGCTTTTGCTCAGTTGAAAATAAATCTAATTTCTTGGGTGATAGATCCTATGTTGAAGAGTGTAAGGTTTTTCATTTTGTTTGCCTAAAGAAGCAGGTCCTGAATAAAACTAGTTACTCAGAAAAAGTGTGGCCATGACATGCACAAAATAGTTACATAGCCAGAGCAAATTCAGGTGTCTACTGGGAATATTTGGCTAGAGACTTTCAGTGGTGGATGCTTTTGGTGCTTCTAGAATGAGCTATATTCAGATTTTGCCATCAGACTTTCTTAGAACATTAACACCCATCTAGTCCTGCATGCAACTTTCTCTTTCCTTCCTTCTCTTGAGGTGCATATCTTGGGTGGTTTCTCTGGTGCGTTCTATGTCTAAATTGCCCTCTGCCCTATCCATGGACAGAAGAAACACAGCAGAGTATAGGAAGAAGCTCTGACAAGTCTAGCAAGTGACCCTCAGTTTCTCCCCCCACTAAGCTTCTTCCTCTTTCCTCCTTCAGTCACACTTGATCACATCAATGCCAATATATGGGACCCAAGGCTGAGTCATGTTATTAGAACAGACTATCAGTTGGCATTATCACCTGGTAACCATGCAGAAGGTAGCCAACAGCAAAGCAGTGGAACCATAGAGGCAAGTTACAGATAAATGGACAGAGGTCCATTATTGCAGCCCTGCTGACCCCAGGTCATCTGTCTTAATAGTTTCTTTTGGGTTAGGGACTTTAGGACAACCTCAGGAACAGTGTATGAGACTGGGCATCAAAGATCCCAGTAACTTCATTTTCTTGCTTTGCCATTTCTCTACGTTCTCCAACAGACCCCAAGAAGTAGCATGATATAGAGGAAAGAACATTTGTTTATGGTTTAGGAGACTGGGTTCTAATGCCCAGTTGAATATTGTAACCTTAAACAAACCTCTTTCAATTCTTGGGCCTCAATATATATTTCTGTAAAATGAAGGAAAGGATAGGCTACATCACTAAGAACCTTGAAAGCTCTGACATTTCAAATATCAAAATAAAGCACACACCTTTGTTCTACCACTGATATCTGATCTTGGGCAAGTCACTTACCCTCATTGTACCTAGTTTTCCCATCAATAATATGAGAGACTGAGCTATGTTGTCACTAAGAGCTCTGCCAATCCTGACATTCTATGCAACATTTCCTGGGGCCAGAACAGGTGCTGACTATCTACGACATGGAAAGTCTTCACTAGGCATTTTGGGAGCAGAAAGTTGTTTCTTGCCTCCAAGTGCATGTGCTCACATGTCTGGCATAACTCATTGGGTAGGTCTAATTTTCCAAGGATTGTATTTTTGCTTGTTTGATTTCTTGTTCAGACAAGTCTGCAATCCATGCTGTGAGTGTAATTAAACAAGCAGCTAGAGATTCTAGAGATTCTAGTTCTCCCCAAAAGAGGAAATACATTTACATTGGAAACTAGGTCCCAAAAGATGCTTCCTAGAAGCATGAGAATTCAGTCCTGTGAGAAGGTGACCATCACATGATATGGAAATGAGGAGTAATGAGGGTGTGGAGCTCCCATTGCACAATGTTGTCTCCTTCAGTGCTTGTCATTTTGCCGCTAATGCAGCTGTCACAGGAGAGGGGAGCTGGGGAGGTCAGATGAAATAGGTGAAGAGATTATGAAAAAAAATACAGTTATGGACACGGACATGATCACCAGAGAGAAAGGCAGGTGGGGACAGGTAAAAGAGAGTGGAAGGGGGGATAAACCAGGATGGAAGAAAATTTGATTTTGGGTGGTGAAAAAAGAATACAATATACAGATGATGTATTATAGAATTGTACACTTGAAATTTATATAATTTTATTAACCAATGTAACACCATGGCTGGGTGAGGGGCGGTCAATTGGAGAAAAATAGTTATGTAAAACTTTAGACAATCCTATATAATAAAGAGGTAATATGCAAATTGACCATCATGCCCTCACACAAAGATGGCCACCCCCATGTGGGAAAAAGATGGCCTCCCCCATGTGGACACAAGATGGCCACCACAAGATGGCCAGCAGGGGAAGGCAGTTGTGGGTAATCAGGCCAGGCCAGCAGGACAGGACAGTTAGGGGCGACCAGGCCAGCAGGGGAGGGCAGTTGGGAGTGACCAGACCTGCAGGGGAGGGCAGTTGGGGGTGAATAGGCCTGCAGGGGAGGGCAGTTGGTGGGGGCAAGCCTGCAGGGAAGGTAAGTTGGTGGCAATGGGGCTGACAGGGGCGTGGTTAAGCATTGATCAGGCTGGCAGGAGAGTGGTTAGGGGGTGAGCAAGCTGTCAGGCAGAATTAGTTAGGCAGGTGAGCCATTAGGAGTCAGGCAGGTGAGCCATTAGGAGTCAGCAGTCCCGGATTGTGAGAGGGATGTCCAACATCCCCCAAGGGGTCCCAGATTGGAGAGGGTTCAGGGTGGGCTGAAGAACAGCCCCCCCATGCACAAATTCTGTGCACTGGGTCACTATATAAACTATATATATATATACATATATATATAATATATATTATATATATGCTTTATATATGCTATATAATATATATACTATATATATATTATATATATATGCTTTCATTCATTATTTGACGATTTCATTGAGACTGCAAAAAGGATGGTGGCCTAGAGGCTGAGAGCAACCTACATAAAGAGCTTACTTGGTCAGAACAATTTTAAAGAAGATTGAAATTTAAATACCTGTGAGCCATAATCTTCACCATTCACTTTTGTATTACATCTGGCTGTTTAATGCTGCCCCAGAATACTTAATGACAATGGCTTATTTGCTTTCTACTCCTCATTATGTAGCTCCTTCTCAACTGGTTGTTAGGTACTTGGGAAACTGATCTTCTAGCCTAGGAAGAAAGTTCTAAGTGGGACCTTAAAAATGTAAAGAGATCTGGTATGTTCTAATATTTCCCTGAATTCCAAGGGAAATTTTATATTTTAGAATAACTTACTTATATTGCCTCAGTCCATTTAGAGGGTTTTAATCCGGACCCCTTGGGGCCTAAATGTGAAGTTCCCCAGTGTGGATGACAGCTGGCTCTGGCACAGAAACTCAAGCAAATTCTCCCAAGCCCAGTCATGGCTGGGGAAGAGAAAGACAACTAGCAGTGGCACGTGGTCACAGAGGCATTTCCCAGGCCTGGCCTTTAGCTCAAGAGAGGTAAATTAAAAAGAACATTAAAGAGTGTTCCATGTTCTGTATCATTTGAACTTCTATTTAACATCTTAGAGTTTATAAAGAAGCCTCTGAAAATGCCTTTTGGACATAAGGATATAGGGAGGATAAATGCTGATGGAAGGAGACTTGACTTGGGGTGGTGAATACACAATACAATTGACAAATAATGTATTATAGAAATTTATACCGGGAACCTATATAATTTTATTAACCAATATCACCCCAATAAACTCAATAAAAAAATAAACAAATAGTAACATTTTTTTTTCTTGGAGTGAGAATTCATCCAGGTCATGTGGAGAAGGTTTGTTTGTTTTTTGTTTTTGTTTTTTTTTCTTCCAGATTACCAATCACTTAACTGCTGAACTTGTTTTTCCAGCTCTCCACCCTAAAGTTCCCTCCAAGTGAGCCTGCAGACACTTGACAAGAGACAAACAGTATATTATTCAGGCTTGTCCTGTTTCCCAAGTAAACCTGTAGCTTACCTCCTGCTCCAGAAAGGAAAGTCCATAGGGAACACACACAGGAAAGTGAGGCTGCAGCTAGCTGTAGGGAAGTTATTAATGGTAGAAGAGTTCTAAGAACAAAACAAGACCATCTTGGTATCAGAATTTCAATTTTTACTACCATCTATGCAGTCTCTGCTCATCCCATTTTATTTTTCTTTTCTGGATAAGGCTGATGAAAATAATACTATTCCTCAGCAGAGTAGGCCTACAGAAATGCCTGAAAGTTTAGAAGTTTATCCACAGTGATTGGCACTCACCTCTACCTCCTAGCCCTGCTGCCCTCTATCCAATTTCCATCTTTAGTTCTCTCATTCATCAGAAAAAAATCAATGATGTTTAAAGAATGCAGACACCTGCATAATTCATTTAATAGGTTTTCATTTGGCTGTTTTTCAATAAAATTAAACATTTGGAGTCCTAAAGAGCATAGCTCAACTCCCCAGGTAAATTTTTACCTAATCCCTGAATATATGTTCACTAAGGTTCTACCCATGGCCACCTTTTCTTGTCACCCTTTGTACCACAAATACCATCTTTCTATAACTCTAAGAAATCATGAATTGTAAGAAATATTTACCATCCTGGAGATCTTTATTTTCTTGTTTAGGTCAAAATTTCTATCTGGTATAATTCTCCTTTAGGATGAAGAACTTCCTTTAACACTTTTTGTTTCACAGACCTATTAGCTATTAAATCTGGTGGTTTCTGTTATGAGATAGTCTTAATTTTGCCTTTATTCTTGAAGGATTTATTTTTAATGATATTTGGAACTTTTAAAACAAGTTTACTTCTGACTTGTCTTGTTTTTGCCCAGAAGTCTACAGTCACTTTTCTGTTCTCTTTTATGGTATTTCTTTTTAATCTCTTGTTTTACTTTAGAAATTTTCTCTTTATTTTGGCTTTTCAAAAAATTTATTATGATGTGTCTTTGTTTTATTGTTTTTGTATTTATTCCAATTGACTCATTGGAATTCTTGGATCTGTGAGTTTATAATTTTCATTAAATTTAGAAAAAACTTTAGCCAATATTTCTTCAAATATATTTTCCAATTTTCCCTTTTGCTTATTTCTGAGACTCCAGTCTATACTAATGATAGCCTAGGTGGTGTCATGCTCTCACATCATCACAAGATGGCCACCACAAGATCTGTCACAAGATGTCTGTCACAAGATAGCCATGTGCACAGTGGAGGCGGGGCCCAGCGGCCACTCTGCGTGGTGAGGCCTGGGGATCCTGCAGCTCCACGTGGTGCAGAGGAGGCTGGGCCTGATGTTTTGGAGATGGGTCCTGGCAGAGGAGGTGGGTTGCGGCAGGGCAGGGCAGTTGAGGACGATCAGGCTGGCAGGGGAGGGAAATTGGGGTCAATCAGGCCAGCAGGAGAGTGGTTAGGGGCAATCAGGCAGGCAGGTGAGCAGTTAGGAGCCAGTGGTCCTGGATGGTGAGAGGCCTAAACTGGCAGTTGGATATCCCCCAAGGGGTTCCAGATTGGAGAGGGTGCAGGCCAGGTTGAGGAACACCCCCCCACTCCATGCATGAATTTCGTGCACTGGGCCTATAGTTAAGCAGATATTAGAGTAGAGGCCTGGTGGACAAAAATTTGTGCATTTGGCGGGGGGGTCCTTCAGCCCGGCCTATCCCCTCTCACATACTGGGACCCCTTCGGGAGATGTCCACTTGCTGGCTTAGGCCTGCTCCCTGGGGGATTGGGCCTAAGCTGACAGTCAGACATCCCTCTGGCAGCCTGGAAGCCCTCGAGGGATGTCGACTTGCCAGTGGGGAGCAGGCCTAAGCTGCATTCAGACATCCTTAGAGCTGCTGAGGAGGCAGGAGAGGCTCTTGCCACCACTGCTGTGCTGGCAGCTGTCAGTCTGGCTTGTGGCTGAGCAGAGCTGCCCCTGTGGGAGCGCACTGACCACCAGGGGGCAGCTCCTGCATTGAGTGTCTGCCCCCTGGTGGTCAGTGTGTGTCATAGTGACCAGTCATTTCCAGTTGTTCTACTGTTAGGGTCAAATTGCATATTACCCTTTTATTATATAGGATTGCTTGGTATTGTACTACAGTGTTCTGTTCTTTGCTGTTGTGTTTGGTTTTTATTTTTTTGACTTTTTTCTCTCTGTGCTTCATTTTAGTTAGATTCTATTGCTATGTCATCAAAGAAACTGATCTTTTCTACTGCAATGTTTCATTTACCATTCAAGTACAAACCTTTCAACAGTATACTTCTATTTCAAATGTTGTTATTTTCATATTCATTGTTGTATTTTTCAGATTTAGAAGTCATACTTGATTTTTTTTTTATAATTTGCCATTCTCCTCTCATTATGTTCATATATTTTACTTTATTTTCTTGACCATGTTTAAAATAGCTAAAGTTATTGTTCACTATTTGTTTGACTTTTCTCCTAATTGTGAATTTCTGTTTTTTGCAAGTCCAAATTTTGAATTGAGAATAGTTTTTAAGTATCTGGACTTGTTGTTTTCCTTAAAAGAATGTTGAGATTTATCTGGTAGGGAGTTATGGCTCCAACAGCTCATTATGATACTTTTCAGTCTTGTTTTGAAATTCTGTTAAAGCAACTCTATTATAGACTTTATTCAGGGTTTATTGGGCTTTAGTACAAGATATGCTTCTTCTTGAACCTCTATTGAATTCACTGGGTATTCAATAAGTTCATTCTCCATTATCTGGTTGAAATTCAAATGTCTCCTATCCTTGTGTGAGCTATGTGAATTTTTCAGCTTAAATCACCCTGGTAATTTATCTTTGCCCCATAGAATTTCACTATATTTGTATGTGTATGTGGCTTAGTATTCAAACACAGACTCCAGGGTACCCCTATGCAAATTTCTGAAGGTCTTTTCCTGAATGTCTCCCTCCTCTCCTATGCTTTGTCCCACAAATTTGACTTACTTCAACTTTCCTAAACTCAAGGTTCTGTCTCCTGAACTCAGTGTGTCTCCTATGCTCTGCTTGAGTTCCCTCTCTTTGCACTATGGACAAGAAAGTAGGCTCAGCTTGATTGTTCTGGTTTCTCATGGATCACATTCCTATGCCTGAGAAGAGTTGTTTAATATATTTTTTAATGAGGTAGACTCCCTAGAACAACGAGTACACTTCTTTTCAATCTTGGCATTATTAAAATTTCATTATTTGCTATGTCCATGAAGAGTAGGATGCTTAGAAGTGCCTCGCCTCCACCAAATAGATGCCAGTAGCACTCCTCCATTTGTTCCAAACAAAAATCTCTCCATGATGAACTTGTTGAATACCCATTGCAAAATCCTCAATTGAGAACCTGTGCTCTAGAGAATGACAGAATGCTGAGGGTGGGTTGAATCTCAGAGCATCAGATTGACCCATAAATTCCTTACAGCACCTGCCTTTGCACCTTTTACCTAGATGTGTTAGGAGCAGTTGAGAAAAGAGCTGAGTAATCTGAAAGTCAATAGGTGAAAAATGGAAAAGGAAATAGTAAGGTATTCTAGGTATTGGAGACTTCTCTCCCTGCAAGCCAGAAGAAATTTCTATTGTATAATATAACTAATACAGGCTTTAGATTCAGATAGACCTGTTTTTAAATATAACTATGACACTTTTTAGTTGTTCAGTCCTGGCCAACTGACATTACTTCTCTGAATCCCAGTATGTATATAATCTTTATATACTTTGATATATATATACTTTGATTTTAATTTTCATATTTATAATTATAACTTTTTCTAACAAGTGAATAACTTTTATTTATTTTTATTATTATTTTTAAATATTCATCCAAAAATATGTTTATTGATTTTAGAGAGAGAGCATCTATGTGAGAGAGAAACAATGATCTGTTACCTTCTGTATGTGCCCCAACTGGGAATCAAACCCTCAACTTTTCAGGTGTATGGAATGATGCTCCAACCAACTGAGCCACCCAGCTGGGACTAACAAGTGCATATCTTTTAAATGGCATGCTCTTTTATCTGCTGAGCACCTTGACGTTAACTAAGTAAGTGTGGGTGTTGTAGCCAATGAGAATAAAAATTAAATGAGTAAGAAGAAGAATTTGACTTGTCAGAATGGCTTTCATCAACAAATCAACAAAAAACAAGTGCTGGAGAGGATGTGGAGAAAAAGGAACCCTCATGCACTGCTGGTGGGAATGCAGACTGGTGCAGCCACTGTGGAGAACAGTATGAAGTTTCCTCAAAAAATAAAAATAGAACTTTCATTTGACCCAATCATTCCACTTCTAGGAATATATCCTAAGAAACCTGAAACACTCATCAGAAAGAATATATACACCCCTGTGTTCATAGCAGTGAAATTTACAATAGCTAAGACTTGGAAACATCCTAAGTGCACATCAGCAGACGAGTGGATAAAAAAACAACAACAAAAAACTATGGTATATTTACACAATGGGATACTATGCAAAAATAAAAAAGAAATAACTCTCACCATTTGCTACAGCATGGATAGACCTGGAGAATATTATGCTGAGCAAAATAAGCCAGTCAGAGAAAGATAAGTATCACACATATGTGGAATCTAATGAACCTGATAAACTGATGATCAAAAATAGACCCAGAGACATAGAAGCATGAACAGACTGTTGAACCTCAGAAGACGGGGGAGGGGGAGCAGGAAGAGATCAACCAATGAACTTCTATGCATATATGCATAACCTGCATAACCTGTGGACACAGACAAGGGGTGGTGAGGGCCTGGGTGGGGTGGGGAGGGTGGTAGAGGGCTAGAAGAGGTTTATGAGGAAAAAAGAAGGATCTATGTAATACTTTCAACAATAAAGATTTTTAAAAAATTTTGAAGTTCCTAAGGGCTCTCTGGAGGAGAGGGAAGAAGAAACTGAGAAGGAAGTAGGAGAAGAAAAACAGTAAGACATAGTTCACAATGTAGCCCCATCTCTATGATTGCCAGAGTTGCAATAAAGTTACTATATTCACAAATATTTTGTGCAAGAGGCATGGTTAGGAATTTGCATGTGTTTGTGGAAAATGAACAGAAAGCTGAATTTCACATGAGGGTTATCACTGTGAGGACAGAGGTCATGTGAGAGAAAACAAAAGCCTAGGAGACAAAGGAAGCCACAGAAAATGTGGGTTGAAGTTTCAACTTCCACTGATAGTGGATTTTGAGGTTTGTAGTTAATTTTACCTGGAGCCAAAAGTAATGGAGGCTGTAAGTGATATTTACAATACATGCCTAAATGGGAGTAAAAACACTTCAGAAGATTGTATGAGAATGAGCTATTATAAATAAAAAGAACACATGAAAACAGGCCTGGCATCTATACTAATAAAAGGGTAATATGCTAATTAGACTGGGAGACCTTCCAGGAGACCTTCTGGACATTCTTCTGGACAAAGCCGTAGTGGTGGGGCTGAGGTAGAGGCAGTTAGAGGCCAGGAGGGGAGGGCAGTTGTGGATGATCAGGCTGGTGGGGGCGTGGCTGTTGGGGGAGAAGCAGACCAGCAGGGGAGCCAATTGGGGGCAAGCAGGCCAT
>PVJC01054325.1:0-10536 GCA_004026665.1 Murina feae | reverse complement strand
TAGGCAAGCTTGGGAGGCAGGCCGCCCGCAGCCCTGGTCACAGCTCAAAAAAGAGAACAACATGCAGGGGAGGGCAAGAGTCTGAGAGATCAACATAGAGGGGGTGCCTGCTCCAAGCCTCCACGGTGTGCCTGGGGGCAGGCCCCCGGCAGGTAGACACACACAGGAGGACTGCTCTGAGCCTCAGATGCGGCTGGGGGCAGGTCCCCAGTGATGGCACACACACATACACACACACACACACAAAAGGCACCTGGCAGACTGGGGCCATCATAGGACATCCACTGAGGGGTCCCAGACTGTCAGAGGGCACAGGCCGGGCTGAGGGACTCCCTCCACCCCGAGTGCACAAATTTTTGTGCACCGGGCCCCTAGTATATATATATTAAAATAAAACCACATATTCTAAAAGAAGAGGAAAAATCATTGGTTTTGTCCCCAGTGCCATTGTTTTCAAGGTAACCAATAATTTCTACATTTCTAAGTTAAATGATCAAGTTTTAGTTCTCATCTAACTCATCAACATATGACACAGCTATCTTTCAAAGAGTTCATTCACTAATGTTAAAGTAAAAACATTCAAACCTGTAAAGAATTTTTGTGAGTTTATTTGAGCCAAACTATGGACATTTGCCAGGAAGCAGAATCTCAAAGGATTGGGATAATGCTCTGAAGACTGGGGGGTTTTCACCTTGTTTTATACATTACAATCTAAAGAGGAGACATAAGTGGGGTCACCTGAAATCCATTGGTGATAGATTAGGGAGGTGGGAGAGAGCAAAACTGGGGAACCTCTGGGATTGGTTAAAAAGCAAAATGATAGACACATACTTCTTTTACTTGGGTGAGTGCAGGATAGTTAACAGTCAACAATTAACAAGAGAACAATAATAATGAAGGAATTTGTGGTATCTGTCCTGGTGCCTTTGGTTGTGACCCAGGGGTCCAGAAAAAGGGAAGATATCGGCCTAGAACCTGACTACCCACCATAACTGCTTGTAGTTAAAGTTTTAAATTCAGACCATCCTTTGTGGTTACTTTAGGCCTTTGAGTTTGGAAGACTGCCATGAAGGCCTTCCCTGAGCTTGTCAGGTTAGTATGTGGCCCCTTTGTCCACACTAAGTATACCCCCTGCTTCACCATCTACTTATTCTCAAACTCTCTTTCCATTCCCTCTTCATATCCCCAGGCTAACAACCTTGGCATGTCCAAGAAACCTCTTTTCTGCCTGCCATACTGCAATTGCTCCCTGGGTGATCATAGCTTCAAATCCTACCTGTATCCTTATGATTCCCAGGTTGTGTCATCCTCTAAAAGCTAGACAAATTTAACCACTTAGAAAACATTTTCATGTGGGTGTCTTCTAGACATTTTAGACTTATAATTTGCATAACTGAACTCAGGACTTTCCCCTCTAACCTGATAATTCTCTTCTTACAACAGATAAGGCCAAAAATAAAAACAAAAACTCAGATTGATGTTTGATTTTTCACAGACTTCCTTGAGCACTCATGCAGGGCCATATGAATTATGGGGGACTTGAAACAATTAAGCCCTATGTTTTGAAAACTAGGCAATGACATGGTGAAACTTGATACAAGTTTTAGAATAGCTTTTATTTTATTGTTTCCCAGTAAGGAAAGAAAAAAAGAAAAAGACGTGAAGATGAAAATATATATGTTAACCTCCAATTCCTGTTACTACATAAAATAACCATAACCATTGTACAGTCTGACAGCTGTACAAATTAAGTGTCTTAGGTTCTGGAGAGTAAGAAACTCAAAAGGACCTCAAGTGGCTAAAGTCAGTGTGTCGATAGGTTATTGACCCTCCAGGTTTCTTCTGGAAGTTTAAAGGAAGGATCCATCCTATTGAATTTTTAAGTTTCTAGAAGTTATTCATAATCTTTGACCAGTGGCTCCATCTTATCTTGGAAGCCAACAACCACTTCATTCTGAACTCTTCTTTCATTATCGCATATTTCTCTTTGATCATCTGGCTTCCCCCTTTCTCTTATAAGAACCCTTGTGCTGCTATTGGTTCCACCTGGATAATTCAGGATATATCCCATCTCAAGATCCTTAAGTTAATCCGCCCAGCCTGTTGCGGGGTCATTGGTTGCGCATTGACCTATGGACCAGGAGGTCACGGTTCAATTCTAGGTCAAGGCACATGCTGGATTGCAGACTTGATCCCCAGTTTGGGACCTGCAGAAAGCAGCCAATCAATAATTGTCTTTTATCATTGATATCTCAATCTATCTCCCTCTATTTTCCTCTCTGAAATCAATATATTTTTTATATATTGATCCTTAAGCTAGTCACATCTGCAAAATCTCTTTTGACCTATAAGGTAGCCTGTTCACAAATTCCTGGGTATAAGACACAGGCATCCTTGGGATTCTAACGAATGTTTATACCTGCCACAATACAGAGAGTCAATGCATGTGTAGGACATAGACACTAGGTTGCTGGCTACAAGCACCAATGAAGCCCTGGTGATGCTTGCATGCATACAAATATTAATTCATTTCAGAGAAAATTTTTATATAGTGTTGAAATAATATAAATTTTTCAAACAAAATATAGTTAGGTATTTCAATTACTTCCTATAAGAATAAAATTAGCAATGACATAAGTAAAACTAAAATTGACATATATATAGTTGATATTCTCCATTGTAATAGATGAAACACAAGGATTCAGAAGAATAAGTTGCCTGTCCAGGGTCACATAAGTGATCAATGACATAGCTAAGACAAGAACCAGAGCTCATTTCTGCCTTTAATTTCTGAGACAGTGTCTTTAAATCTAACTACACTCAGTAGCCTTCAAAGAATACATGGAAAATATGTCCATACTCTCTGCTCCTGTTTTCTTACATTTGTCTTGATGTCATTGTAAATTTTCCTATAAGAATATCTTATATTTATAGTTTCTTAAATAGGAGATAACTTTCAAGAAACTTGTGTGTTCTTTATTACTTAATGAAATGTGATATCAATAATAATTATATTTAAAACAATCATCTCTCCCTCTTTGAAGGATTATATGATTACTTGATGTCAGTTGTTTTCCACTTAAGAAGTATTAACCTAAAAGGCAAAAGACAAAGTAAGAGATAAGGATTCATAAGAACTTTGTTATAACTTGTGGCTCAATGTTTGAATTTGTGCAGCTTGAGTTCTGAAACATTTGCAAAGCATAACTTTGCCTTTTAGGGTTCTGGATCTACTTGTGGAGCAAGCAGCCATCTCTATGTTGATTGTACTACTTGATAAATTGTGTTCCTCACATCGTTGCTAAGTAATACTCCCTGTGCTTTAATAGTGGGTTCAAAGGCAGCCTTTGTTCTATAGGTCTCAGCTAAAACTCATATTTGACAAATGCTTAATCATATGTTACCTATTGTTCTCACCTCACAACTCTACCTGCTCTACCACTGAGTCCATAACCATTGAAAATCCAGTTGCCCCTACTAAAAAAATGATGTCAGTTTATGTTCTTGTCACCACTAGCAATCCACCTGTTTAATGATCAGCTCCTTGCAACTTTTGCCTTTCTAAACACTGCCCTATCCTCTTCATCTCAGAACTCATTCTCTGTTCATCTTGAGGGCTAAACTTCCCAGATTACAAATCATTATCTTAATAAATTCTTTTGTAAATTTATTTTAAAATGGTATCTCTAGACTTTTGTTTTCGGAGACAATGTGCATTTATTTGAGATGAAAAGAATTGCAATCTATAAACACAGATTCAGGCAGAAACCCAAATAAAGTCCTGATTATGGGGTAAAGGTAAGGAGTTATTATGAGTAAATGAAGGGAAATAACACATGAATAGAAGAAAGAAATTCTGATGCTAGTAATCTGGGTCATTCTTTAGTTATACACAGCAGATTACTGATTCAAAGAATGTTCCTTATCACAAGTCCTTATGATCAGGATCTCTGCTCTCCTGTTAGCCTTACAAGCAGTTATAAGACAATGTTAATTTGACCCAGTCCAAAGGTAATTTTGCCCATTTCAAACTTTCTAAAGATTCAAGAAGTAAGATGTGTAAGGCAGTTGCTCAGAAATTGCTGTTCCAGCTCTATTTTAAAATGGCTCCACTTTTGTCAACTTTTCACAGAAACTAATTTCAATTAATTATTTGGAAAGAAACAACTACAGGGTTTATTCTTGAATTGCTGTTGTGAAATGGTGATAATTTAAATGGAATCTGACCTGCTATTTTTAAATGAGACAGTGTCTAAAGATAAACCATTTAGAGTATACAAAATTGACTTGTGACATTTTAGATGGCAAGATTCTTTTAAGTCCTATTTTCATTCATGTTTATGATCTGTGAATGTATTTGAAGTTCTGCTTTTATTGGCAAAGGCAAACTAATTGTATAATTTAGGCAGTTGTGGTTATTGGATTAGTTCCTCCTCTGTGTGAAAGCATGACTGAAAGAACTCTGATGGCAAACACTTAGCAGAGAAAGTCAGCCAGTTATTCTGCCACTTCATAATGGCAGCTTTTTATCCTCTGACCCAAGGTCAATTGCATTGTCTTTGGTGAAAGAGAACTATCACTATGAAAGATTTTACTGGGCAGCAATTCTGAATCCATTTCCTCTGATGAAATGTCAATAGCTTTCTAGGACAAAATGTAGTTTTTCTAGAAACAAAGGTGAAATTGGTTTGAAAATGTACTCTACAAATCAATCCCCTTCAATATAAAACATTTGAGAAAGAAAAATTAACCAGTAATCCAATATGCTGTTATGTTTCTATCTTTTTTATTTTAATTCATCAAACATATTACATTTTCTCCAAAAACCAATTTAGGGAAGCATTGATGTTCTTCTAATGGTTTTAGAGTCATAAAACTTGTAGTAAAAAATCAGCTGCTATGAACCTGAAAATCCTTGACAACCAACAAGGGATAAAATTCTCTGAAAGGACAGACTCATAGAATAATACATTTTATGTGGAACTATAGAAAAGAAACCAGAATATTAATAAAACATATTGTTATATATACTGAAAATAATATATTACTAGATATGATTTTTAATTTATGGTAAAAGCATAGTTATGATTTATACGATTATCATATTCTGCCTTCTAAAATTTTTATCAACATTATTAAGCTTTACAAAGGCATCTTTTTATTTATTTTTTAATGGGAAGGGAGTGAGAGGTAGTAGAGGGTAAAGGGGGCCAAATATATGATGATGGAACATAACTTTGGGTAGTAGGTACACAATGCAGTATACAGATCATGTATCATACTAATGCACACTTGAAACCTATATGACACTGTGAGCCCATGTCACCCTGATACATTTAATAATAATAAAAATGCAATTCTTTTTTCCCAAACCAATAAAGGTATAACTTAACCTAAACAGAAGATATCAATCATAATTTTTTTATAAAAATGTTAAACTCTTTATAAATCTTTTCAGAATTAACATTAGCAGCTAGCAAATTTCCTTAAAACTTTACAGTGCTGATAGTCACACACTATGAAGAATTTGGGTGTAAAATAGTTAAGTTCCTAAAAGCATAGTTTTACTCACACGCATAAGTGAAAAGGGACTTGAAATGGAAATAGAGTTGGGAACAGAAGGAAGGGAGGCAAGCATAGGAAAAGGCATAAAAAGGAAAGCCGCTAATTAGTGTAGGTTATCCCTGTGCAGGAAGGCAGATTTCGGGCACCAGAAATAGCTGAGTGGATCTCGATCCCTTGATCAGCACGTGGTAAGGCTACTTTGGAGATGGCAACTGAAGAGTGAGCTGCACTTCCGAAGGGCACAGTGCCACCAAGATGATCCTCCTGAAATAGCAAGAGGTTTTTGGAGGATTACTTCAAATTTCAAAAGCTGGTTGGTTGGGTGATTCTGTGCATCCTGAACTTCTGGACCTCCACATGACGGGAGCCTTTTGAGGGCTCAGCTGCATAACACACTACCCTGCACAAAGCTGTCCTGTGAAGACATTCAGATGTGACAAAGCTGTGGAACATAGGACTGATAAGAGCTAAAGGACTGCATCCGTGGGAGCAATCCTTGGGGTGGGACAGGAAGAAGCTGAGTGTCTGTACAACTGGAGTGCCACTTGGATTTTCAGTAATGTCAGTACAGTTACGGAGCACATGGACGATGCTCTGCTCAGTATGTTGACTAGAAGAAAAGGAACTGAATCCACACACAAAAAAATGTCCTGCTCTTGCTAGAAGGAAGAACAATCATGGAGGTTAACACCAAAGAGAGTGACAATGTCATCAAGTGCTTAACAAGGTGGGAGGGCCAATGAAGATTGATTGACTATTTCTGCTTCCACATAACTCAGCTACTCCAGGCTTATAGAACAGACTAGTAAATGTGCAGCCCAGTGATCCTTCAACCATACCTGTCTCAGAAAGTCTAATTTTAATTTTCCATTCTTTCTGCTGGGGCCAGCTGTGTTCTACCATACAACCCATTGCTATGACTTCCTATTATCTTTAAGAAGTGCTGTTTCTAAATATCTGTTGAAATGAGAACCACACAACCTCTGGCAAAAGCCACAACCACCATAAAGCTCATGTGGCTGATTCCTGTAACGCTAACTGCCTGAAATCTTCCATGACCATCCTATTATTAAATAACTGATTCCTGTTCTTCTAAACCAGGTAGCTGAAGAACTATGTTCAATCTCACCCATGTAGTGTGTGCGTATTGCTCAGGTTTTGGATTGTGGAGTAACCACCAGGCTATATTTCAGCTGCAGAAGCTGAAGTGATATAATATGTCCTCAGAAAGATTGCCTGCACCATCTAAGTTAATGTCTAAAACTGACAAGTTAGCTGTCTAATTCTCAAACCTATTGTTGGGTGTGCATTCTTGCCATAGGCTGTAATAGTTCCTGCTCTAGACTGCTTTTTGTTATCCAAAGAAAATATTTTCAGCCACTATATTTATCCAAACTATACAGGTTGAGGAATAGATGTGGTCCTTAGTGAGTAACAAGAAAGATAAGAAAAGCTCAGCAACTATATTCATTCAAATGGCAAAATGTGTTATTTTTATCTTTCGGAGAGACTGTCTGTTTTCCCTCTGGCAGGGCCCATATGTCTCAATTCATTTGATCCAAGAAAACAGGAAATAGTGATGTGAAAATGTATGCCCATCTAATATAATGGAAAACTTACTTACAGAAGTAGGAGAACACTACCCAGCTCTTCTTGGGTACTGAAGTGGCTTTTCTCACTATTATTCCTAGTAATTTACTTAATAAAACTTTGGCTTTTTGCCCCCATTGTGTTAGGATTGACTAGAAGTCTTTGTTCCAGGGAACAGAAAATGATTCCCTTGAGCTAGAAGTTAAAATTGCTATCTGGCCTCTTTGGGATTCTTATGCTATTGAATTAAAAGGCAAAGAAAGGGTCATGGTACTTGCTGGGGAAAGTGATCCTATTAAAGAGAAATTGGTTTGCTATTACACAATGGAAGTAAAAAGTACTATATTCGAAAAGTAGGAGATTTTCTAGGGTATTGCGTATATACTAAAACTATCCTCTCATTTAAAGTTTACAAAAAAATTCAATATAACCTATCAGGAACCTTTGAACTTGGTAATATCATAAGCAACATTTTGTTAATAGTTGGTTAATATTATGTAGCATATTTTCATCCCCACAGTATAAAAAAGATAAATTTCAATATATTTATTATTTGGCAAATGTTATTCTAATTTGTCACCTGAAATTTGTTTCAAGGAATTGGGGATTTTGATAGTTTACACAAGACTTTATGAGATAAAAACATTCTATAGGATAACTTAAATTTATCATTGTTAATGTTTTTATGGTAGGGTAACACCAAAATTCTTGATTTTCAGATATTCAAATGAGAACTGTACAATTTATATCATCTACTCTAATAAAAGAGTAATATGGAAATTAACCATCTCTCCAAGATGCCTAAGCCACACCCACCAGCCAAACCACACTCATCAGCCGATCAGAGTGGCTGCATGCAAATTAACCCAGCCAAGATAGAGGCTGGCAACCACAGAGCCAGCAGTAGCTCAGGTGGGCTCAGGCAGGCCTGGCAAGCTAGGTGCTGTGCAGGCGGGGACAGCCAAGGAGGCAGCGGCGGAAGACGGGACCAGGAGGCGCGGTGAGCCAGAGACATCAGGGACCCCTCAGCCACTGCCTGGGCCAGGCCTCGGCTGGGGTGGTGGCTGCGGAAGATGGGATGAGGGGGTGTGGTGAGCCAGAGGCATCAGGGAGCCCCTAGCCACTGCCCTGGCCGGGCCTTGGCGGAGGCGGTGGCTGCAGACCACAGAACCAGGGGCGCGGGAGGCTAAGGCGTCTGGGACCCCCCAGCCACCACCCTGGCCAGGTCTCAGCTGGGGTGGTGGCTTCAGACAACGGGACCAGGGGTGCAGTAAGCCAGAGGCATTGGGGATCCCCCAGATGCTGGGACCAGGGGGTGTGGTGAGCCAGAGGCATCGGGGACCCCCCAGCCACCACCCAGGCTGTGCCTCAGCTAGGGCAGTGGCTGCAGATGATGGGACCAGGGGGCACGGTGAGCCAGAGGCATCAGGGACCCCCCATCTGCCCTCAGCCAGGGTGGCAGCTGAGGACGAGGGGGTGTGAGCCATCAGGGACCCCACAGGAAGTGCCCAGCAGGGCCTGCTTGCCCATCCCCGTGGTGTGGAGCATACAGGCCTGGCAGAGAGCAGAGAACCACATGGAGTGGCCTCAAGCCATCAGTAGCACATCTCCTGAGGGTGCCCGAATTGGATAGGGTGCAGGTCCCACTGAGGGACCTCCCCGCCTGCCCTCCCCCTCCCCCACCTACCCATGCACGAATTTTGTCACCGGGCCCCTAGTATATTATATAAAGAAAGAATCCTAAAAGGACTGATTAAACACTCTAATGTCTATACTTTCTTACATGGGTCATTAAAGGCTACACATTTGTGATTTTGTGATTTATGAAATAAAATGGAAAGAATTGACTGAAAAAAAGACCAGAGGGTATTGGTAATGGTTTCATATACATCTAAAAATAAAGTGAAAAAAGCAGAGACCAGCTACCTTTTTTGTACTCAAGGACATAATCACTGAAGTAGCTTTTCCTTTCATCATGGTGAAATGTCTGTACATAGGCTGATGAGTAATGATGACAAGTGTCACATCCTTTCTGAGGACCCTGCTAACTCAGTTTATTAAATGTATTCAACTAATGAAGCAGCAGTCACAAGATCAATTCCCCTGTGGTCTTTATATTTTCCTAACTGCCACCACACAAAATCATTTAGAGAATTCAGACTGGAATATATAGCTATTCAGTATTGTTAGGCATCTTAATTAGGTCAGTCCCCTGCCATCCGAACGAAGCATCTCTCTGAAAGCATTTGTGGAGAAGCTTTTTAAAAACAGTTTATTTCCATATGCACCATTTAAGCAAATACTTTCTCCAAATTTATATTTTCATGTGCTAATCTAAACACCAAATGCTCTTATTAATAGGAATGATAAGGTCACATAAACTTGTAATTAAAGGAACAAATGTATCACTTTTTTTGTCTTTTGTTTTTCATTTGTCCGTCAGATAATAAAAATAAAGCAATAAAAAGGATACATAGGGCCCTAGCTGGTTTGGCTCAGTGGATTGAGCATTGGCCTGTGGACTGAAGCATCCTGGGTTTGATTCCAGTCAAGGGCCCAGATTTGCTGGCTCCATCCCCAGAAGGGGGAGTGCAGGAGGAGCTGATCAGTAGTTCTCTGTCATCATTGATGTTTCTATCTCTCTCTCTCCCTCTTCCTTCCTCTCTAAAATCAATTTTTAAAAAAGCTAAAAAAGCTTTAAAATGTTACTTTAAAAATGAATTATGAAGATTTATTTCTCAATTATTGATATCTGTACTTGTATTGATACAAGTAGATTAAGAATTGACATGTGGGAGATTAAAATGGCGGCGGTTTAGGCAGACGTATACAGTGCCTTGTCCCAGAGCACATAGGGAAAGCAGCTGAAATGAGTAGCTTCCAGCCCAAATTGGCAGTGGAGATCGAGCTGGGAGACAGCCTGCAGCTGGATAAGACAGAAGACTCCTGAGAGAGGAGAGAAAAAACTATATAACCAGATACCCAGAGAATATAGATCATGGGGAGACAAAGAAACAGCCCGCATATGAAAGAAAAACAGGCATCACCAGAAAGGGAAGTAAATGAAATGGAAGCAAGCAACTTGTCGGAGAAAGAATTCAGGGAAATGGTCATAAGGTGGATGAAAATAATGGAAGACAAATTTGACAGTATGTATAAGAACCAAGAGGAAATGAAGAAAAACCAAGAAGAAATGAAAAACGACATCACTGCTATGAAGAACTCAATAGAAAGCATCAAGAGTAGACTAGAAGAAGCAGAGGACCACATCAGTGAGCTAGAAGACAAGGTAGAAAAAAATACCTAAGCAGAGCAGCGCCTAGAAAAAAGAATTAAAAAAGCAGGAGGAGAGCCTAAGAGAACTTTGGGACAACACAAAAC
>PVJC01054324.1:0-11460 GCA_004026665.1 Murina feae | reverse complement strand
GGCATCTATCTGAACCTCCCTTATCTGATACACACACACACACACACACACACACACACACACACACACACACACAAACAACTTTGTCACGATTTACAAGTCAGCTGCCACAAACTGCCTTCCCACCTTCAGAGAAGTCTCCAGTCAGGGAGGCAACTGATCCCCTAAAAATTGTATAAAGAAGCATCATCAAAACTTTGCTTCCTTTGAAGCTCTAGCTCCTACCTCCCCTTGTTGAGGTGGTTTGTAAACCTTCAACCCTAAGTATTCAGGGAACAACTCTCCAAATAGAATACCCCTGCATGTGCCATAAACTTTTTCCTTAGTTAATCTGTCTGTTGCCAGTTAGTTTGCAGGCCCCAAGCACTAGAACCTAAGTTGATAGAGAACAAGTTTTCCTTCCAACAGAGTACTTATCTTAGCCAATGACTTTGATCATGTGAGAGGATTCTTATTCTTAGAGCCAAGATTTTGAAAGTGATTTTTTAAAATCTTTGTGAAAAAAGTGTAGTGCTCATGAGAAGGGTTTTATATATGCCTTAAGTTACCAGGAACAAGTTCAAGGAATAAGTTTTAAAACCTGAAGCAAACTGTTCAAAAAGATGAGACATACAAGCTCTCATGTCCAATGCAACAGAGACTTCAGAAGCTGCTCTGAGTATGCAATAACACAAATCAGAGAATCAGAGGCACATGCTTCAGTGACTCCTCATTCCACTCTCGTATATAAATATTCATCTTGTTCCAAACATCATGCTGAGCCTATCAAAAACACAGAATGGAGCTCCCAACTGCAGAGGAGTAAAGAGGCCAACAAAACCTCTCCCCCAGAGCAGCTATTAAACCAGACAACATCATCAGAAACAATCATTTCAGGGCTCTGGAAATTGTCTAAAGACTATATATATATATATATATATATATATATATATATATATATATATATTAATTAGAGGCTGGTGCACGAATTTGTGCACCAGTGGAGTCCCTCAGGGTGGCCTGTGGGAATCAAGCTGAAACCAGCAGTCCAATGCTACCTGCTGCTCCCGCTCATCCCAGCCCTGCTGCACCTGCCATGGGCTTGCGCCCAGTCACAGTGGCACTCACCATCATGAGCCCTGAGTCTGGCACCCATCCGGAGGGGGATGGGGGGGACCGGGATGTGATCAGCTCTCCAGGTGGGCAGTGGAACACCCTTGCCAGCCCGGAATCCGGATCCATCCCACTGACATTCACACCAGTTGTCAGGAGCCACCAGCAGCCACTTTTATATCATTTCTTCCTTGCAGAGCTTCTAGGGAGGGAAAGCAACTTCGGTGCCTGAAGCCAACCTCCAGGAGGCCGGGGACTCTGTTGGGATTGTGCTGGCAGTACAGGTTCATCAGTGCCTGGACCATTCTCTGGAGATTGGACCTGCAGGATACTGAGGGAGGGTGCTACCGGGCTGGTGGGTTGCTGGGATGGGTCAGTCAGCTGAGGAATGCTCCCACTATGGGAGCACACTGACCACCAGGGGCAACTCCTATGTTGAGTGTCTGCCCCTGGTGGTCAGTGCATGTCATAGAGACAGGTCAACCAGTTGTTCGGTCATTTGGTCATTCAGTTGCTTAGGTTCATAGATTTTATATATATATTATACACACCCACCCTCCCCCTCCACACACACACACACACTGGGGGCCCAGTGCAGAAATTGTGCACCTTGAAAGGAACTATGGGCCATAAGGCTGCAGTGGGCACAGGGGTGGGTCTCAGCCCATCTTCCACACCCCCACCCAGCCCCTAAGTTGTGGCCCCCGGTCCCCTCTCTGATGGCAGCCCTGCTCACACATGCTGATGGCGTAAAGCAATTGGGGCCAGCACCAGCAGCCTGTGTGAGTGGGGCCAGCATCATCAGCAGGTGTGAGCAGTGGCTGCTGCCCCCTTAGGAGCAGGGGGAGGTGGAGAACTCCTCAGGGGCGATTGGGGCCAACAGCCACTACTTTGCACCTGCTTATGGCGCCAAGTGATCGAGACCGATGCCAAGCACCAGCAGTGGGTGTGAGCGTCAGCTCCGGCACTGGAATCAGGTGTGAGCAGGGCCGTCGCCAGCAATGGATGTAAGAGACAGCTGCCAGCCCCGATCGCCCCTCAGGAGCAAGGGGAGGTAGAGAAGCCCTGATTGGGGTGATTGGGGCAGGCAGATGCTGCTCGCACCCACTGATGATGCTGAGAAATCTGGGCCAGTGTCAGGCATCAGCAAGTGGGACCAGTGCACCCCACCTTGGTCTAGCACCCCACTCACCTGCTCCACAATCCTGCAACGGCCCACGCCTGCCATTTTCCACACTCTGCCACCTGCTGCTGATGCCCACCATCTTCCGAACACACTCCCTGGTGGTCAGCACATGTCATAGTGACCAGTTGTTCCATTGTTCAGTTGTTCTGCTGTTCAGTCTATTTGCATATTAGCCTTCTATTATGTAGGACTAGGGGCCCAGTGCACAAATCTGTGCACCTTGAAAGGAACTGTGGGCAGCAAGGCTGCAATAGGCACAGGGGTGGGTCTTGGCCCGTCCTCTGCACTCCTGCCCGGCCCCTCCCACTGGGCCTCCCAGTCCCCTTCCTGCTAGCAGCCCCACTCCCACTGCTGCCACTTCCATGCACGGATGACGTTGGCCCTGCCCGAATCCTCTGAAGGCATGGAGCAATTGGGGCTAGCACCAGCAGTGGGTGCAAGCAGGACTGGTGCCATCATCAGGTGCAAGCGTCAGCTGCTGCCCAGATCATCCCTCAGGAACAGGGGAGGTAGAGAAGCCCTTAGGGGTGACCAGGGCCAACAGCCACTGCTCGCATCTGCTGATGGTACTAAGTGATCTGGACCAGTGCCGGGCACTGGCAAAAGTATGAGCAATGGCTCTGGTGCTGGCTGTGGGTATGAGCGGGGCTGGCACTGGCAGTGGGTACAAGAGGCAGTTGCCAGCCCTGATCTTCCCTCAGGAGCAGGGGAAGGTGGAGAAGCCCTGAGGGGCAATTGAGGCCAACAGTCACTGCTCATACTCGCTGACAAAACAGAGCAATTGGGGCCTGTGCTGGTGTCACAGGGTGCCGGTGGTGGGTGCAGCAGTTTCAATGCTGGAAGCAGGTGCAAGTGCCAGACAGGACAAGGCACAGGGGAGCAAAGAATTTTGCTTCCTTTAGTATTATGTAGTGGCCTTCCTTATCTCTTGTTATAGCCTTTACTTTGAGGTCTATTTGTCAGATATAAGTATTGCTACCCCAGATTTTTCTCATTTCCATTGGCCTGAAAAATTTTTTTCCATCCCTTCACTCTCAGTCTGTATGAATTCTTTGTTCCGAGGTGGGTCTCTTGCAGACAGCAAATATATAGTTCATGTTTTCTTATCCATTCAGCTACCTTATGTCTTTTGATTGGGGCATTTAATCCAATTATGTTTAATGTTATTATTGATAAGTACTTGTTTGTTGTCATTTTTACTCTTAATGTTTGTGTTTCTTCTTGCCTTTCTGTTTCTTCTTTTTACAGAAATCCCTTTAGCATTTCTTGCATGGCTGGCTTGGTGGTAATAAACTCTCTTAGCCCTTTTTTGTCTGTGAAGCTCCTGATTCCACCTTCAATTTTGAATTATAGCCTTGTTGGGTATAGTATTCTTGGGATCAGTCGCTTGCTTTGCATCACTTTGTATATTTTATCCATTCCTTTTTGGCCTGGTGTGTTTCTGTTGAGAAATCAGTTGATATTCTAATAGGAGATCCCTTATAAGTAACTTTCTGCCTCTTTCTGGCAGCCTTTAAGATTCTTACTTTGTCATTGGTGTTTGCCAATTTAATTATGATGTGTCTTGGTGTTGGTCATTTGGGATTCATCTTGTTTGGGACTCTATGTGCTTCTTGGACTTGTGTAGTTTTTTTCTTGCCAATATCAGGGAAGTTTTCTATCATTATTTCTTCAAACAGGTTTTCTATTTCTTGCTTCTCTTCCTCTCCTTCTAGTACCCCTATTATGTGAATATTGTTTCATTTTCCCTTAGGCTCTCCAATTTCTTCTTAAATTTTATTTCCAGCTGCTGCTGTGTTTGTGTGTTTTTTCCTACCTTGTCTTCTAATTTGTTGATGTGGTCCTCAGTCTCTTCTACTCTACTATTTAAGCCTTCCATTGTGTTCTTTATTGCAGTTATGTTATTCTTCATTTCCTCTTGCTTCCTTTTCATGTTGGTGACATTCTCATTCGGCTCCTTATAATTCTCATTGAGTTGTGTGTATTTGTCATTGAGTTGTGTATATTTGTCATTCAGCCATTTGAGCATCCTTATAACCATTACCCTGAATTCTTTCTCTGTTATGTTACTAGCCTCAATTTTATTTAATTCCCTTTCTGGTGATTCCTTTTTTTCTTTCTTTTGGGGATTGCTTTTTTGTCTCCCCATGTTTTGCTGTAACATTTTAATTATAAATCCATTTGCTTTGCTACCCAGGTTCTTTTGGGGATGGTGCTACTGGTGTGATCTCTCAAGTCTCCTGGGCTTGGTAATCTAGCATAGATCCCTACTTGAACTATTTGAGTTCTCTTGATGTAGGCTTGAGAGCTGGAAAGGCACAACTGCAGTGTTTAGAAGTCAGCAGCCATGGAGGGAGGGTATCCCAATTTTGCTGTCTTGTGCTCTTGCTTGAAATTGTGCATGCCCAGTGGGGATTCACAGTCACACCCAGAAACCATCTGTTGGGGTGGGTGGGGCTCAGGAGGCCTGCACCCTGGAAAGGCGTGACTGTGGGGTCCAGAGTTCTGTAATTTTGGGGTGGGAAGACTCGACTTTTGCTGCTGCCTCCATGGTTGGATACATGCACCCCCAGTGGTGGTCCACAGGGGCACCCACAGTGCATTTGCCAGGAGGGTGTACTGGCACACTCTGAAGGGCCCTGGCGCTGAAGCCATGGGATTGCGGTATCTGTGGGCAGGTATCCCAGAAAAGGGAATTCAGCGTTTCTACAGTCCAGCAGGCCACCCCTATTTGTATAAGTGCATGCCCAGCAGGGGCTCACAGCAGTGCCCAAGGGCTGCCTGTGCAGGGGTGGCCTTGGGAGGTCTGCGTGCCAGAAAATCGTGTGCCTGTAGTGTCCAAAGTTCTGCAGCTATGGGGTGGGAAGACTCAGTTTTTGCCGCTGCACCTGTGGTGGATAGGTGTGCACTCCCAGGGCCAGCTCACAGGGGCACCCGCAGTGCCTTTGCCAGTGCGGCAGTGCACTGAAGCACTCTGAAGGGTCCTGGCACTGAAGCGCCGTAATGAAGGCATTTGTGGGCAGGTGTCCAGGATGAGTGAATTCAGAATTTCTACTGTCAGAGGAGTGTGTCCCTGTTTGTCCAAGATCACACCCAGGTGGGGCTCACAGCAGCTCTCCAGAGTGCCCTGTGGTTAAATAGGCTCAGGGTACCTGCTCATTGGAAATGCACTACTGTGGCAGTGCTTTGCCAGGGGCGCAGAGCTCTGCCATACTCTGAGGGGTCCTGGTGCTGAAGTTGCGCAGCTGGATTGTCTGTGGGCAGTTATTTAGGAAGAGGAGTTCAACATTTCTACTGTGGGGCAGCCTGCCTGAGTCTGTACAAAGCACACCCAGCGGAAGCTCACAGTAGCTCCCAAAAACTGCCTATGGAGTCTGTACCCTGGAAGTCTGCACGCTGGAAATGCGCGAATGTTGGAAATGCATAAATGTCCAGAACTCTGCCTTTGGGGAGGGGGAAGTTGCACTTACTGCTGTGGGAGCAGTGCACCTTTGGAGGTGGAGGTTTCAGGGTCCATGGGTCTGTGGGTGGGGCAGCAGGATTTTGGCTGGAGTGGCTGCTGGGTTGCAGGCAGTGTCCAAGGCCTGTCTGGGTGGTGGTGCAGATGAGTTCCTAAAAGAGGCCACTCTTCCCTTCAAGATGGCGTGGGCTCCATGCCCGAGTCCTGCAGTCTGGGGACTAATCTGTAGTCTCTCCTTGTCCAAGACAGCCTGGTCTTCCAGCCCCTGCTGCTCCTGCCAGATTTAACTGTTCCCTCACTCACTCACACACACACACCACACATCCACACACTCTCCTTTCATCCCCTAACTCACTCACTCACTTTTTCTCCCTCACCTCCGTCCTGCCAGCCGCCATGTTTTTTGTAACTCTATTCTTAATTGTTTTAAGAACTGCCATACTGTTTTCTATAGTGGCTGTACCAGTTTACATTCCTGTCAACAGTGACTGAGGATTTCTTTTTCTTCACAACCTCTCCAACACTTGTTTGTTGTCTTGCTGATAATAGCTGTTATAACAGGTGGTAGGTGATATCTCACTGTAGTTTTGATTTGCATTTCCCTAATAGCTACTGTAGTTGAGCATCTTTCCATATATTTGTTGGCCATTTATATGTCTGTTTGAAAAAATTGTCTGTTCAGATCCTCTGCCCATTATTTTTCTGCAATAAATCAGTCTTTTTTATTTATTTTTTAAAAGACAAATCAGTGAAAGAAAGTTCAAAAACCTTTGGTTCACTCATGTATTTGTGAATGGAAAAAACTGTAAAACAAATTCGCTCATTAAAAAACTTAGGTACAAATTAAAACATTACAGATAACCTTTGGTTTATTTTGTTTCATATGGAAACCTCAGAGACTCAATTCATTTCAAGAGACCTAAGTGCAAGTACTCCAAGAAAATATTATACAAATTGGAAGCATCCTGGGTTTTTAAAGTATATTTCAATACATCCATTTTTATGTGTGCTTTAAGCAAATAATTATATTTCAAGAACAAGATGATCTAAACAAAATGTGTGACCAGCATCAGCATTTAAGTTTCTAATTTTAATATTAGTCTGATATAGCATTAGTAACCAAGTTGTACCAAAATATGTAATGGTACAATTGAATCATGATTTATGAAATATTATACCCCACAACTCCAGAATATGTAAGCTGGTCATAAAGTTAACATTGTGTAAGTATATAAGAATAATAACTTATAGACAGCCTCTTGTATAAATTGCTATTAAGAAGTATACAAACTGCCTCAAAGATTTATGCTTGCAGATAGACATTCAATTATGGCAATAAAACAGCATGTCCTGAAAATATTGGCACATTTTAAGACAATTTTGTTAACCATTAATAGTTCCACAGTATGACTAATGATAAGAACCTACTTTAAAAGCAAAAAAAATTTAATCAGTATAAAGCATGATTGATTCAATACAGTTCCATAGAGCAGACCAGTCACTTGATTGCAGACTCCTTCATACCAGCCATCATTCTTCTTTAGTACATAAATGATTACAACCTCCATAAATGATGACTCATCATCTTTGTCTTTTGTATAATCATATATAGCCACAATTTTTCTCAATATAATTCTTGGGGGTCCGAGCAGGATACTCAACTGCATATGGATCATTATACTGAACTACTGCAGCATCATCTTCATAATCCACTGGAGGTGGTAGTGGCCTTACAGACAGCAACCCAGAGCCAAGACAGCTTGAGTCCTTTGTTCTTTGCAGAGGTGGAGAGTCATCAAACATGGGAATGTCATCTGGTGAAGGTGTGGTGATGGAGGTGGATGATCAGCAATGTTTTCCTGTACCCTAGCCATGAGGCCTGTCCTCTGCCCATTTTTTAAATTGAATTGTTTATTAATTTGGTGTTGAGCAACAGTATATTATGTAAAGGGTCTGTTTGGGAAAAGAAATAACATTTTTTTAAGAAAAAAATAGAGAGTAGTAACCAATTGTATAGGGAAGGAGCTACATCTAGGAAATAAGTTCAACTTCGTTTGGAACCAGAGAACCTGGGAAGGTAGAAAATTCTTTCTCAGTAGGTGCCTAGTTTTCTACCTTCCAGGGAACCTGCACACTTGGTGTGAGATGGTGAAAGCTTGAATGCCATAGAGGCCTTTTCGGGACCTACCATTCAGCTTGAAGGGGCCAAAGGAGAAGAAAAATGGCAGCCGTATAGACGTACATGTCCTGTGCCTTGTCCCAGAGCGGATCAGGTGAGCAGCTGAAATGAGTAACATCCAGCGTGAATTGGCAAAGGAGATTCAGCTGGGAGTGAAAGTTTGCAGCTGGTTTACTGTTGGAGATCGCCAGTTGGGGTTCCCCTAACCGGGAAGCCTCCACTATTGCTGAAATCTCTCCCAGAGCAGCAACTCTGCGGAGGAGACCACACCATCTTGAAGGGGAGAGTGACTGTAATCAGAAGCATATCCATCCAGGGATCCTGCAACAGTGGCACCCAGGGACCAGCTAGGAACCCAGGAACACCAGATCTCGCAAATATGTGGACTCAGACAAGCCCTGTACCTCCTCACGGAAAGGAGAGAAAGAACTACATAACCAGACACCAAGAGAAGAGAGATCATGGGGAGACAAAGAAAAAGAACAGGCATCACCAGAAAAGGAAATAAATGAAATGAAGGCAATCAACCTGTCAGAGAAGGAACTCAGAGAAATGGTCATAAGGTGGTTGAGAAGAATGGAAGACAAATTCAACAATATGTGTAAGAACCAAGAGGAAATAAAGAACCAAGAAGAAATGAAAAGTGACATCACTGCCATAAAGAACTCAATAGAAAACATCAACAGTAGACTAGAAGAAGCAGAGGACTGCATCAGTGAGCTAGAACAAGGTAGGAAAAAATACCTAAGCAGAGCAGCTTCTAGAAAAAAAAATTAAAAAGCCGGAGGACAGCGTAAGGGAACTTTGGGACAATATGAAAAGAAACAACATCCATGTAATAAGGGTGCCAGAAGGAGAGGAAACTGAGCAAGGAATAGAAACCATATTTGAAGAAATTATGACAGAAAACTTCCCTGATATAAGGAAGAAAAAACTCACACAAATCCAAGAAGCTCACAGAGTCCCAAACAAAACGAACCCCAAAAGATCAACGTGAAGGCACATCATAATTAAACTGGCAGACACCAACAACAAAAAATCTTAAAAGCAGCCAGAGAGACACAGAAAGTTACATACAAAGGATCCCCCATCAGACTAGTGAATGATTTCTCAATAGAAACACATCAGGCAAGAAGGGAATGGAATGAAATATACAAAGCCATGCAAAGGAAGAGTCTGAATCCAAGAATACTGTACCCAGCAAGGCTATCAATCAAAATTGAGGGTGAAATCAAGAGCTTCACAGACAAAAAAGAACTAAGGGAGTTTGTTACCAGCAAATCATCAATGCAAGAAATGGTAAAGGGTCTGCTGTAAAAAGAAGAAAAAAAGGGAAAAAAGAAGGAACATAGGGATAAAGAATAAAAATGTTGACAAATAATTACCTATCAGTAATAACTTTAAGAGTAAATGGATTAAATGCCCCAATCAAAAGGCATAGGGTAACTGAGTGGATAAGAAAACATGACCCATATCTCTGCTGTCTACAGTAAACCCACCTCAGAAAAAAAGATGCACACAAACTAATGGTGAAGGGATGGAAAAAGGTTTTACAGGCGAGTGGAAATGAGAAAAAAACTAGGGTATCAATACTTATATCTGACAAATTAGATCTCAAAGTGAAGGACATAAAAAGAGACAAGGAGGCCACTTCATAATACTAAGGGGATCAATCCAACAAGAAGAAACAACTCTGGTAAACATATACACACGCAAAATAGGAGCACCCAAATACATAAAGTACTTCTGGAGGATAACAAGGGAGAGAGTGACAGCAATACAATCATAATGGGGGACTTTAATACCCCACTATCACCATTGGATAAATCCTCTAAACAAAAAATCAGTAAAGAAACATCAATTCTAAATGACTTGCTAGATCAGACGGAATTAATCAACATCTTCAGAACACTTCACCCCAAAACCACAGAATATACATTCTTCTCAAGTGCACATGGGTCATTCTCAAAGATAGACCATATATTAGGTCACAGGCAAAGTCTCTTCAAATTCAAGAAGATAGAAATCATATCAAGCATCTTCTCAGACCACAATGGCATAAAACTGGAAATCAACTATAATATAAACAATTGAAAAAAATCAAACACATGGAGACTAAATAGCATGCTATTAAACAATGACTGGGTTACCACAGAGATCAAAGAAGAAATAAAAAACATCATTGCAACAAATGACAATGAAAACACAACAATCCAAAATCTATGGGACACAGTGAAAGCAGTCTTGAGAGGGAAATTCATAGCTCTACAAACCTACTGTAGAAAACAAGAAACAATGATAATAAATTACCTAACCCTACAACTCAAAGATTTAGAAAGAGAGCAACAAGAAAAGTCCAGTGTAAGCAGAAGGAAGGAAATAATAAAGATCAGAGTGGAGATAAATGACATAGAGGCCAAAAAACAATACAAAAGATCAACAAAACCAAGAGTTGGTTCTTTGAAAGGATAAACAAGATGGATGAACCTCTAGCCAAGCTCACCAAGAAGCAAAGAGAGAGGACCCAAATAAACAAAATCAGAAATAGAGGAGAAATAACAACAGACCGCACAGAAATACAAAGAATTGTTAAAAAATACTATTAACAACTCTATTCCAAAAAACTGGACAACCTGGAGGAAATGGACATATTCCTAGAAAAATACAACCTTCCAAAACTCAATCAGGAAGAATCAAAAAATCTTAATAGGCCAATAACTATGGAAGAAATTGATGCAGTAATCAATAAGCTTCCAGCAAACAAAAGCCTGGGACCAGACAGCTTCACAGGGGAATTTTACCAAACATTCAAGGAAGAACTAAAACATATCCTCCTCAGACTATTCCAAAAAATTCAAGAGGAAGGAACACTTCCAAACTCATTCTATGGAGCCAGCATTACCCTAATATCAAAACCAGATAAAGACGACATAATGAAAGAGAATTACAGGCCAATATCTCTCATGAACATAGAGGCCAAAATCCTCAACAAAATCCTACCAAATTGGATGCAGGAGTACATCAGAAAGATCATACATCATGACCAAGTAGGATTTATCCAGGGATGCAAGGATGGTACAATATCCGTAAATCAATAAATGTGATACATCACATAAACAAATTGAGAAATAAAAACCACATAGCCATATCAATTGATGCAGAAAAAGAATTTGACAAAATCCAACACACTTTCTTGATAAAAACTCTCAGATAGTGGGAATAGAAGGATCATACCTCAACATAATAAAAGCCATATATGACAAACCCACAGCCAGCATCATATTCAATGGGCAAAAACTAAAACCATTTCCCCTTAGAACAGGAACAAGTCAGGGATGCCCACACTTACCACTCCTGTTCGACATAGTGCTGGATGTATTAGCCATTGCAATTAGACAAGAAGAAGAAATAAAAGGGATCCAATTTGGAAAAGAGGAAGTAAAATTGTCCACAGATGACATGAGACTGTACATAGAAAACCCTAAAGACTCCATCAAAAAAATCATTAGAGTTAATAAATGAATTTGGCAATGTAGCAGGATA
>PVJC01054323.1:0-10522 GCA_004026665.1 Murina feae | reverse complement strand
GTAAGGCAACTGCCTTTAAGAGAAAAAAATGCATTTACTTTCTCCATCACACCAGCCAACACTTTTCTAGTCCCTTTTTTCCCCTTCTAATATATTCTTATTGATTTCAGAGAGGAAGGGAGAGGAAGAGACAGAAACATCAATAATGAGAGAGAATCATTGATCAGCTGCCTCCTGCACGGCCCACGCAGGGGATCGAGCCTGCAACCCCCACAATTCTGCAAACTGAAGAGTGTGCACCTGCCCCCTTCACATTCGTCTCCTCGTATATTTGTCTCCCCCCCACAGTGCTACCCACGTACAGGACCCAGGTTTGCCTCCCCCCTCCTGGCCCTTCCCTTCTGACATGATGAGTTTTTAGAGATGAAGACCTGCTCATCTCCCCCCACCCCCCCCTGCATCTCTCTTCTGCTATGATTTGGCGAAGGGACTTTGCAGGTTGCTGAACTCAGTAATAATCGTGGCCCCTAAATTTGTTGAGGACTCTACGGGTTTGCTTACACGAATCTCACTTCTCACCCGGAAGGGAGTATTGTCATTATTCCCATTTTTCAGAAGAGGAAGCTGAAGTCCAGAGAGCTCAGGTAACCTGTCAAAGCCACCCAGGCTAGCAAGCAAGTGGCGGAGGCAGCAGGAACTGGAAACTTCCTCAGCCTCCCGCTTCCTGTGGGCTTTTCCCATCAGTCTTGCCTCTCCCACCCTCTGCTGAGCTGGGCTGTGGGCAGGGGCACCCTGGGGCCAGACACTTCCCAGTAGGTATTCTGGAGGCCATGTGGCTCTTGGGGGTAGAGTTGGGGTGACCCACCTCTGCTCTGAGATGCCTCAAAAACCTATCTGCCAGGTTACAGTGACCCCGGGCAGTGAGAAAGCTCAGCAGGGACCCAGGGTGAAGGGCAAGTCGGAGGAGCTGAGCTTTTAAATGTTGTGACTCCGGGTCCTTCTCAGCGGCAATCACCTGTAAGGACAGGTTGCCACCAGCGACTACAGAGCCGCCTTCAGCGGCAGCGCCAGCCTGGGGTTCCGGCCCCTCCAGATGCCTGTTCCTCCCCTGACCCCCAGGTCTGCATGCAAGGGGCTCAAGGTCAGCTCAGCTCTGCAAACGTGATTTGAATGATTGGGTGAGGCTCCGAGCCTTCTGGGAAAGGGGGTGGGTGCTGGGGGCTGACCATTGCTGGGCAGCGCTGGGAAGGCCGGCAGGGCGACCCCCAAGTCCAAGGACAGCCCTGCCCAGGCCCCTGGGGCACCGGGTCTCCGGGTGGAAAGTGCAGGTGAGTGCGTGGATCTTGCTTTGAGAATTTCACCTCCACGTCCCTCATCACAGCAACTCGGGGGGGAGTGTGGGGTTAGGAAAAGAGCTCAGAAAGATGTAAAATCAGAGCAGGGTTCTTCATTCTGGCAGTTTTTAGCTGCGTGGCCTTAGTGTACCCCCTGCCCGCACCTCCTGCCTCAGTCTGCTTATCTGTGTGGTGGGGTGCACATGCTCAGAGCTGGGGGGGTTACATGAGCGAGGACCAGGAAAAAAAATGCTAGGAGCCGCACTCTGGTCTCCAGGGCACAGGTGGTTACCTGTACTGAAGAGCAAAGGTTTCAAACTCAGGTGCCCGACCTCCAGCACCAGGCGTTGCTCAGCGCCAGGCACACGGAGTGACTTGACAACAAGTCACTTTCTCCAGCTTCAGTGCCACCTCCCACATCGAAAGGAAAGGCCAAGCCCCGTGGCTCGGTTGATGGGCGCATCATCCCAAACACCAAAAGGTGGCTGGTTGGGTTCCTGGTCAGGGCGCATGCCTACGTTCAGATTCCATCCCTCACTGGGGAGTGTTCGGAGGCAACCTTCTCCCCGTCCTTCTCCCTCTCCCTCTCTCCTTTCCCCCTGCCTCTCTCCCTAAATAATCAATTAAAACCACACATACCCTTGGGTGAGGATTTTTTTAAAAAAGAGCTTTAAGAAGACTTGATGTAATCAGCTTCCTACGTGACTTGGGGCCCCTCTTGGGGAATGTTACCCAGGGATGTAAGCTCTGCTTGTCTGCTCTCAAATCCTCTCCAAACGGCCTGGTAGCTTTGACACAGGATTTCAGTCCTCTGTTACTGGCTCCGAGGTCGTAACCCTTTGAAGTAGGTGTTTATTTAGTCCATACGTGGAATTAAGTGCAGGTGCGTTAGCCCTGCTGCGGCCTCTGGGTTGGTAGCTGCTCCCGGCCCAGCTCCCAGCCCATTAGCCTCTATGTCCCTGGTTGAGTGGACCTTCCGGCAGCCCGAGCTTAGGTGCCCAAGGACCCCAGCTTCCAGCTCCTGTGGAGTGGGGAGACAGGAAGTGGAGATGTGTGTATTTTCTCAGGTAGGAATGTGTCAGGCATCTCAGGAATCTGCCCAGAGGCTGAGCTCAGACAGCTGGGTTCTGCCCGCCCAGCCTCAGCCCTGGGTCACCGTCTCCTTGAAAGCATTCCCTCCCCCACCTCCCACCCCGGGGCCCCAGGGTGCCTACCCCGATGACTCACACAGCTGCCCCATGGAATCTAACTAATCTAACTCTGTGGTTAAACACACAGGCCTGGAGTCAGACTGTCTGCATTGTATCCCCGGCGCCCACCTCAGCTGTGGGAGGACCTTAAACGAGTTACTCCCAGGGCCTCAGTGCCCTCACCTGTAAAATGGGCATACAGCTGACCCTCGAGTAACTCAGGGGTTAGGGGCACTGACCCCTGCATCGTTGAAAATCTGTGTATAAATAACTTGGACTCCCCCCCAAACGTAACTACTAATAGTTTACTGATAACATAAACGTATACGAACTCAGGTTTTGTCTGTTATTATGTGTATGATATACCGGATTCTTACAATAAAGTAAGCTAGAGAAATGCTACCGAAAAATCAAAAGGAAAAGAAAATGCGTTTATAGTACTGGACCTATTTATTGAAAACAATCTGTGTAAAAGTTTAAATCTGTGTTGTTCAAGGGTCAGCTGTAATTACGCCTCCTCAGAGTCCTGCCCTCGAAGCTTAGTGTCTGGCACTCAATATGCACTCAGTAAACAGCAGCTCTTATTACATCAGAACCTCTCGGTGGGCCCAGAAAGGGTACCTTTCAAAATGATCAGTGTTGTCACTGATGGGCTAGTAGTGCAGGGGTGGGGAACGTCCGGCCCCGGGGCCAGAGAAGGCCCACAGAATCCTTTGGTCTGGCCTTGCCAAGGCATTAGGGGTGAGTTAATTAAATGTTTGGCCCAAAATAGCAGGCTCTGTTTTAAGCTGATTGTTTTGTATGGCCTGACAGTGACGCGATAAATATCCAAATGGCCCTTGGCAGAAAAAAGGTTCCCCGCCCCTGGACCAGTGTGAGCAGTGAGCGGGAGGTGATGGCAGGAAGCAAGGTTTCGGTTTATCAGAGTAAACAGGACGCGATCCTCCATCGACCTCGGGCTCTGTTTGTTATAGAGTCAGAAAAGTTGAGGGTGGATTCTATGCGCAGCCTCCGACCCTCACAGTTCAGCTCCCGGGAGTCTCACCGAGAGGAACATTCTGGCTGCCTTTGCTGTGGTCAGCGCTGCATCGCACTGTTGTGATGCCAGGGCGACTCATCTTGCAAATTCTGAGAACCCGGCTAGGCTCACTTCCTCCCACAGCGAGCAGTCATCGGGGTTTCCTCTTCCTTCACCCCGAGTCACCATCCCTGTTCCTGCACCCGGAGAAGCTGAGGGCTCAGCGCTGTCGCTGCCTTGGGGAGTCCTCCCCCTGGGCCTGGGCCCAGAGCCTGATTGTTTCATGGGCCACGGGTAGGACTGGCCCCAGGAGGTGGAGAAGCCATGGGGCGGGCGGGGGGGCAAGAAGCCCCTCCGTCGCCTGGTGCGAGCATCCTTGTGACCTCAACACCCAGCCCAGTGCAGGGGACACGGGAGGCCTCAACATGAGGCCCTTGGGGGACAAGAAACCCCAGGAAGCATCTGGAAATGGAAATGGCCAGCTGCTTGGGAAGGGAGAGAAGCCCAAGACTCGCCTTCCCCTCTCCCCCCTCCCCGCCCCTGCCCCTGACTTGCAGATGAGACCCGGAGGCCGCTGTGGGGGCCGCCACTTACCCAGGGCTCCTTGGCAGATGTCGGTGCGGGTGGCTCCTCCAACAATAAACTGGGGGTCATCGCAGATCTCCTGGGGACAAGAGAGACCCACAAAGTGCTGTCAGCCCAGCAGGCACCCGCTTCTGCAGTTCGGATGCCTCGGTTCCCAGTGGGGGCATCGCACCCCTTCTCCCCGTGGCTGCAGTCAGACTGCCACGGGGTTCCTCTTCTGACCCCGCTTCATGGGGCCCGATGGGTGGTGGGAAGCACCCCGCTGAGAAGGGGAGTCATTGCCCAGAGCTCCAAACCGCCGAGGGCCACACAGCACCCCCCTGTGCAGGCCGGTGGGCCCACCCACACGCGGGGGCTGCCCGACCCGCCGCACTAGCCCCGTCCTCCGTCCCTGGACGTCAGTCGTCTCACTTGGCGGAATTCCTCCCTTCCCCATCCTCTTCTCCCCTTTTCCGCATCTTATGCCACTTTTTAAGACTCACTGCCACCTCCTCCATGAGGCCCTCCTTCCCAGTCCAGCCCTCACTTCCTCCCTTGGATTCTGAGCCCCAGAGTATTTCTACTCTGCAATTCAGGTGTCAGCGGGGCTCTGTCTGGCGGTGCTGACGGGGATCCCTCTGTGTTCCTGGCACACACATGCGGAGGCTGCGGAAACGTGCCCCGCTTTCCGGATCCGTCTATGGGGCCGTGGGGCCTGGAGCATCCTGTATTGTGAACCGGCTGTGTCAGGACCATGCCTGGCACTGCATCTCCTGAGGGCCCCTCAGGACACAAGATGGGGGACGTCCCCTGTCACAGGTGAGGATGCAGGCTGAGCTAAGCAGCGAGTCTAAGGTGACCTTGTCTAAGGTGACACCGCTCGCCAGTTACAGGCAGTATGGGCTAGAGGTGACCTTCCTGGGGGCAAATGCACACTCCCGGCTCCCCTGCTGCTGCTAATTGATTAGCAACAAACCTCTGAGGCTGTTACAGCTTCAGGATCGCCCCTCAAGTAGCCTGGGAATAGCCACCAGGCCATCCCGCCCTCCATGGAGGCAGGGCCCTACCCAAAGCCACAGAGGAAGTGGGGGCATCGATCTGGGCTTCTCGACCCAGCGCGGGGCCACCTGGTTGGGGCTCCACCCCACACCCTCGGGCGAGCCCCTCTCTGGCAAGCAGAGTGCTTCCGGGGTGAGGCCCGGTCCATCCCAGAGCCACAGTGCGCCCCCAGCACCTTCCCCTCGTGCCTTGGCCCTGGCCCTTCCCTGCTCAGGGCGTCCGCTTGGCGGGTGGCAGGGAACGGTGGGAAAAGGAGGTCAGCTCTGCCTGAGGCCTGCCAGCCGAGCACTTAGGCAGCGGAAGGAAGGCCTGGGCTTGGTGCTGGGAGCTGAAGCATCGGATTGATAATCTTGCGAGCACTATACCCTGACGCCAGGAGGATTTTTCCATTATGTTTCTGCAACTTGCCTACGTCGTTGGCAGCCTCTCCAAGGGAGACAAAGTTCAGAGCTGCGCTTAGAGAGGCTTCAGAAAACTGAACCGTGCGCACAGCCCGGCGGGTTTGGGGTGCAACGTGGACGTAACAATCCGAGAAAAGGGGCTGGGGGCTTGGGCTCGGGACCCAGACACCTTGGATTTGAGTCTCGGCTCGGCCACTTCTTATATGGGTTCTATGACCCCGCAAGGTACTTCTCCTTTTTAAGCTTCAATTTCCTCATCTGCAAAATGGGCACAGTGATGGCAGGCGTACCTACCACTGAGGGTTGTTATGAGAGGTAGATGAGGTAATTAGGTAAGCGTGCCCCGGTAAACACTCTGTACACATTACTCATTATTATTATTGTTATTACTGAAGAAGTTGGTGGCAATCACTGAACTTGGAGGATGGCGATGCAGGTTTGAGGCTGAGCTCCGGTGACAACACATAACCCAGTCCAGTCTGCTCATCTAAAACAACAGCCTCTTGAACCCAGGTCCCACTCTCCTTCCCATGCCTCCTCTTCCTCTTTGCACCGTCTGCCAACGAGGACACCCTTCCTTCGTTCCCGGCGCTTACTCTGGCGCCCCCTACAGTCTGCCGGGGTGGAAGTCTGTCCCACCTCAGTGCTCCGTTAAGTCACCAATGACTTGCTGAGGTCCCAACCCGGTGGACACAGGTCTGTTTCCCGGGCCTGACCCCAACCCCAGCAGGACAGAGGCAGAGAGGGCCACGGTGGGCTGCAAACGCCCCCAGGCCGGGCACAGTCCTGGCTTCACCCCAGGCACCAGCTTGAGCAAACACTTAACCTTTCCAAGTCTCGCTCTCTCCGCCCGCTGGATGGGAACATACCAGCCACACTGCCCTGGGTCATGCAGTGCCCAGCCTGCCCCACCCCCAATGGCTCCAGATCTACCTCCCCGTGTGGGAGTCCTACCGGCATCTCCAGCAATTCCTTTCACTGGCCCCTAGTGACTGTGAGAAGGCAGTGCATGCGGTTTACATACAGAGTTATCAATAATTTAGAGGCAGACGCTAGCTGCGCTGTGCCCGGTGTATGGGAGCTGCTCGATGCATGCTTACCGGATGAGTGAAAGCATAAGTAAACGGGTGTGCAAGTTCACTTTGTAAACTGTCAAGTGCGGTCCCCAGCTATGGTGAATTCAGCCTCTTGTCTATCACTCTCACAGCCATAACTTCATTTGAGGCTTGTTGCATTCCTGCATTCATTCATTCATTCACTCAGCCGCAAATCATCACTGACTTTTTGTTCTCAGGTGTATCCCAAGCATTTAAGACAGTGCCTGGCGTTTAATAGGTTCTCAACAAATATCGCCGAAGGAGTGAATGAATGAATGAATGCATTCTGTGGGAGGGAAGTGACCCTGCTCGGCACTGAGGATATCTTGATGGATACAGTATAATGCATGGCCCCGGGCAGTTCAGAGAAAGTGCAAATATAGGCAATTATATTTATAAATGGTAAGAATGCCAGGAAGGAAATGAGCAGGGTTTGCGATAAAGACTGCAATGCTGGGCTGGGGGCTGCTAAGCATGGTCAGGAGAGATGACTTTCCCAGGGGTCGCCTAAGACCATCCTGCATATCAGGTATTTACGTTACGATTCATAGCAGTAGCAACATGACAGCAATGAAGCAGCAACGAAAATCATTTTATGGTCGGGTCACAACCTGAGGAACTGCATTTAAAGGTCTCAGGCCGGGTCACTGAGCAGGTTACCAAGAAACGAACTCAGGTGCTCACGTCCTGGCCTAGGGCACCACTTCTGCGCTGGCTGCCCCTGGCGGGGTCTGGGGTCACAGAGCAGGTGACGGGGTGGGGGGTGGGCTCAGAGGAGTGGAGATAGGACTGGATGCTTAGTCTCCTAACGGGAATCTAGAGGTTGGATCTCACAGGAAACTCTGCGCAGGCCGGGTCCCATTGGAGGGGGAGCCAGCAGGGTGTCCTTCCGTAGTCTTGGGAGCTAGACTAGGGAGCGGGCTGTCCCCTAGGCCGGCCGGAGCAGAGGACAGGGACACTGGGGAGCGAACCCAGGGGCGTGGAGGGACCCCGAGGTTTCTGGGAGGATTCTGGGCCGGGATCCATTCCGGTTCTTGGCTGCCTGTCCTGTCCTTGTTTACCGCCAGCGTGAATGGCAGCAGGGCAGGTCCTCTCGGCTCCCATTTTGTTAAAATAAACAAGAAACTCTGGCTAAACCCAACCGGGACCGCATGAGACAGGCCTTAGTCACCGGGGAGCAGGGGGACCCACCCCTCCCTGGGCAGCAGGGCCGGCTACAGACCGACTTTCCTCCAAGATCCCCGCACCCCTCCCATCATCTCCCCATTGGGGTCCCCCTAGGAGTTGTCCCAGGCCCCCTCGGCCCCCCCAGTTTCGCTGACGTCCTCAGGGGCGCCCCTGGCGGGCCCGCTAGTGGGACCCCGAGAGCAGCACATGGGAGTTCGGGGAGTTGGGGGGGCGCCTGCACCGCGTAACGGGCCCGCAGCCCCGGGGATGCGCGCGCGCGATCGGACCCTCCGGGGCGCGGCGGGTTCGCTCTGCACCCCGCGCCGGGTGCCCACGGGCCGGCCCCGCGCCCCGAACCCCGAACCCCGCGCCTACCGTGGGCCGCCTCCACACGATGCCCTGCGTCTTGCCCGAGTGGGGCCCCAGCTCCTTGAAGCCCAGGGCGGCGGGGACGGCGGGGAAGGCGGGGTCCTGGAAGAGCGCCCCGGCGCCCAGGCACTCGGCCCGCAGCGCCTCGTAGTCCTGGTTGAGGTACTTGACGGCCCGCTCGTGCGAGCCCAGCCCGTCGGCCGCCTCCCGGTCCCGGGCCAGCTTGGCCGCGATGCCCGCCATGGTGTCCGCTGCGCGCGATGCAGGCGGGGAGGCGGCGGGGGCTGCGGGATGCGGCTGCCGGCGGCGATGATTCACCGGGAAGCGCCCCGCCCGCCCCCGGGGTGTGGCCACGCCGCCGCCGGCCTGGCTGCTCGGGGCCCCGGGATCGCGGGGCCCGGTGCTGCCGCCTGCGGACGCGCCGGGAAGCTCAGCCGCCAGACCCTGGGGCTCCGGGCGGAAAAGGTGGGGACGCACCCGGGCGCACGCCACCCCTTGTGCGCCGGGAAGGGGTGACTCTGCAGGAAGCAGCCGTGAGCCATTGGTCAGGGGCTGAGGTCGGGGAGACGGCACCCCAGCTTCGTGGGAGATGCATAGGGGACCCTCGTGGAAATCCCTCCTCCAGCCACCGGGTGAGAGAGCGGTCCTGCTGCTCTTGCGCCCATTTTACAGATGCAGCCACAGCGTCAGAGAGGGCCAAGCACTTTATTCCAACCGGTGACTGCTGCTCTCTTGTGTACAGACACTTTGTGGACCTGTACCTTAGCCTTTGTTACATTATGTACACGCACGAGAGGCTCGGTGCATGAATTCATGCACAGGTAGGGTTCAGCCACGCTCCAACAGGCCCATAGGGCCGGGCAGGCCAGGGGGAGGGGACAGGAGCTTGGTGAGCCACCCTGCCCCGTAAGGTGGTGGTGATCAGGTTGGGGCCAGCTGGGGGGGAAGGGGCTGCGGATGGTTGGCTGGCCGGCCCTGTCCCCTGGTCAAAGTCCCCGTGGAACTCCTGGTCAAGGGGACAATTTGCATATTAGCCTTTTATTATATAGGCTCATAGGCTCTTCGTGGATGGTGGAGAAATGAAAAGGGTGAGAAGTATTTGAAGCAGGAGAGGTTGCTGACCCATGAAAGTAGCATGGAAGAGCCCCCCCCCCCCCCCCCCGCCTCGCCCAGGCACTCGCCTTTTTCTGTTTCATTTTGAAACACTTGCAGGTTTCTGAGACTCGAGACCTCTCGAGCCCCCGGCCTAAAACTGCTTTAGTGGAAGGGTTTTAAGCCCGTCCTGTCCGTTGTTCTTGTGCTTCGAGGTTAACGCCATCGAGGTACAGCTGCAGAAGGCATCGCCGCCCTTAAGAAAGCATGCAAGCTGCTTGCTTTCTCCCACCTTTATGTAACCTTCTGTGCATTCTCCTCCTTGATTTCAAAGCCACAAAATAAGCTGCAAAACCGTTATTCTCTGCAGGCGAGCTCGCCCCCGGCATACGTCGTCAGTTTTGGCTCAAATACACTCATAAAAATTCTCTACAGGTTTCCAAGTTTCTTGCGTCCACAGCCTGGAGCCTTCCTCCTGTTGTAACCACCTTTCTCTAAGTCTGGCTGTGTTTTTATTTGACATCCTCTAACCCCATCTAAGTCTGGGCACGCTGCCCTGAGGACGGGTACCACTGCCGGCCACTGGCCACCGGGTTCTCACTCTGTACCCCTGGATGACACAGGGACACAGGCATTCCTTCCTCGCTCTGAGGTTTCCCTCCAGGGCAATGCTTTGATGAAACCATCACAGTGGAGGACAGATGAGAGAGACAGCCCTCCCTGGAAGCTGCTAATGTGCTTCCCTTTGGCCTCACCTGTGTTCTCCTGGGCGCTGGGAGCAAGCTGGTCACCTGCCCAGTTTGGCAGAGCAGCTGGGAACACTCAGATGCCCGCTCGGCTCCTGGAAGATCCTCATCCCTGGGGGGATGTGCCTCCTCCAGGCAGGCGGCCAGGCTTTCCCTCCCCAGGCCTCTAAGCTACAAAGCCCTGGGCAGACCAGCCCCATCAAGGCACTCTAATCAGAAACGCCAGGCAGCCCTGGGGCGAAGAGCCTGCAGGCTCACCCTGGGCAGCCTCTCCCCAGCTCACAGCCTGCAGCCCGCAGCACCCTCTGCCCTGCAGCCGGGCAGCAGACCCACCAGCTTCCACCCGCAAAGGCCCGGAGCCCTCCTGAGCTGCACACAATGATGACGGCCCCTGCCTCGGGCCATTCCCAGTTCTTACACCTGCATAAACGTTTCAAAGCCCCTCACAGTGCTGTCCCACTGATCAGGGGGCTTCTAGTCTTTCCCTGATCAGACAGTGCAGTTCAGGGAACACCCGAGCGCAGACACACACAACTCTCTATGGC
>PVJC01054322.1:0-10539 GCA_004026665.1 Murina feae | reverse complement strand
ACACACACACACACACACACACACACACACAAAAGGTGCCTGGCAGACTGGGGCCATCATAGGACATCCACTGAGGGGTCCCAGACTATGAGAGGGCACAGGCCGGGCTGAGGAACTCCCTCCACCCTGAGTGCACAAATTTTTGTGCACCGGGCCCCTAGTTATTTAAATAACTACTCATCACAACTACTAATACAATATTTTACTTCCTGATAAACATGGACAATAAAATCAGTCAATCTAATTTTATCAACTAGATAGCTCAACTTCCATGTTTCCACAAGAAAGTGATAACTGGAGTTGCACATATGGCTTCAAGGTAGTAAAGAAAGATTGCTCTATAATTAGTAGAGTGCTGATGTTAAATGAGAGTCATTCGTTCCTAACTCTTTGATAGTATAGGAAGAATTGTCAAGTTCAAGCAGTCCAAAAGTTTAATATACTTGGTTTCCTCAAGATTGAGGCTAGGATGACCAGAGAGACAAAAACAGAGGCACACTGATCATATGGATATGCGTTCAATGATCCACAGGAATGGGTTTTCCCAGTAATGGAAATTTTTGTAGGCCTTTTCTCAAGAATGGAAGTAACAATCATATTAACAATAACAATGGCTTAGTCAACACTTATGTGATAAAGCCTATATTAAGAGTTTTACATGAATCACTTCAATCAAACCCATGAACACCAATAAGAATGTATGGAATTAATGTTTGATGAATTAATAAGTGAACAAACAAATGATAGGTAGTGGTCTCTCAACACATACATTTTTTTAATCAGTACATTCCCACTTTAGGACGTTAGAAAACTAAGGCAATTAAGGAGTGAAATGTCTCCCCCAAGGTGAGCGGCAGATATAAAATTTGAAATGAATGCAGATTATTTCCAATTCCAAGCTTCATGCATTTAATCCCTAAGCTATAGCTGATAGTGACATACTGCAGTGAAGGAACTATGAAGATAAGAAATACTGTAAAAAGAAAGCTTTATCAAGCAAATTTGCAGTGTTATTCAGTAGCATATGAATGATAAAATAAACACATATTCCTTACGAATGTTATTGATAACCTCCAATTGCCTTCCAAGATGGATGGGCTAGGCTAGCCAGCAGGCTCTTTTTAGGTCTGTGGTTGGGTTAGAGTTGGTAAATTTGTAGGATATGGCAGGGAGATTTTGATAAAGTAAAGGATTGAAGGGGCTTGGGGAGTAGTAAAGAGTAAAGTAGGTTATAGAAAATAATTTGACTTTGGCTGGTGGGCACACAATGCAATAAACAGATCATGTATCATAGAAACGTACACTTGAAAACAATATGATCTTATGAACAAATGTCACTCCAATAAATTTTAAAGAAAGGTCTGAGAGAAGACCAGAATTTGGGATGGGGGCCCCCTTGGGGAGTGGCCGAGAAAGAAAACTCCAGGTGGGCAGCACCAACCAACAGGGCTTGGACGAAAAGCATATTACTCAGGGCATCCCAGGATTATGAATTATGGAATTTTGAGCATAACCTGCCATCATTTCCCTTTTTAAATCCCACCTCGATACTAGAGCACCCATTGATGTCTTAGTCTATACACTTTTTTCTTCTGAAGAATGAAAGGTGTGCTGACCCTACTTCACACTCAGCCTGAGTGAGAACAAAGGATACATTCAGGAGCAGCTGACATCCAAGCAACACTTTGCTTTACTTTGATTGACAGAGGGTGGCCCGGCAGATTCTCTCATAGCCTGAGGAAAATATCCCCCAGACCACACAGTTTCCTTACTTTTTGAATCCAAGTTCACCAAAGAGCACTTGTGTTCCTGAGGCAGCCTTCCCTGTCAGGTGGCGGGGTGGTGAGATTCGGGGATGAAATCAGTGGCAGGGGCTATACTGGGTTTATTCTAATGAGACCCTGACAGTCCGTTTCCAAGCCTCTCTCTGTGAGAAGAGTCACAAGCTCCATGTTTTCTGTTAAGAGGATTTGTTTCCATTTCCCTATAACTTTGCTTAGAACTGTAGACAAATTTGATCTCTATCTCCTTTGTTACTTGAACCCTCGGCTAGGCTGTAGGGAGAGCATTAGCAAAGAAGACAAGTAACTACGTCTCTCTCCTCCCAGAATGTATGGTCTAGCTGAGAAATGTTTTCTGTGAAGTTTTACTCATTCTCACTCCTCACCGCCAATCACATAGAGTTGAACATTCTTTCCTTTATGCTCTTCTAAACTTTGTACAGACTTCCAACAGATTCCTTTCAGCACTTTTAGAAACCATGTTAGACTCCACCTGCTGCCATGTATGCTACTTAGTGCTTATCCCAGGGCCTAGCATGGAGTAGGTGCTCAGTTAATGATTGCTGAGTGTAGACAACTAAATGAAAAACTGAACAAATATTTCAGCACAGCGACTCCAGGGACCAGGCGTGTGGTCATTGCAGTGCTTCTCCATGTGGTACAGCCCAGCTGTGGCCACGAGCGGCTTCAGAGGGGATGTGAGGGAAACATCTGAAATTACATAGCAGTGCCTTTAGTCTATGCAGCCTATAATGCCGTATGTACGTCAGCTGATTAAACTGCACTGCGAGATCAAATTCCAGGTAGCAGAAATGAAGAAAGAAGTAAGAGAACATTAAATTCTAGGTACGTAATTATTGAAAACTTACGTTGTTAAACAATTCGTGAGATACAGCATAGTTTGCAGAGTCAGGGTGTGCAAAGACGTCCAGAAGACTCAAAAGGCCAACTTGTCTTCCAGAAAGTCAATGCCATGAGGAGCAGGGTCTCCTGGGAGCTTTTCACGTGTGAAACAGAGATGACTTCTTTCACTGTCTTGGGACAAATACTTCAGAACCCCCTTTTACGTGTCAGATGCAGAAGCACGATGTGTAATGACTATTCCCAGAAAGGATGGGAATGGGAGCATACGGTAGTGCTTTAGAGAGAACTGGTTGAACGTACTGTGATTCTGCAAATATAGAATAGGAATAGAAGGTGAGATTTTTCTAATGCTCACTTTCTCCTAGAAGTTAAGAAATATTTGTTCAAATCAGGAATTAAGACCCCAAAGATGAAAAAATAGAGGGGATGCACACTAAACATGGGCTGCCTGAGTAAATGACTTGCTCCTGATAGAACTATGGGCTCTGAAATTGCTCTTGGACCAATCTTTGAAGGACATGACATAGTGTATGAGTCAGGAAAGCTGGCAAGGAATAGCTTCTCTCCTGTGGCTGGCATTAACTTCTCAAGAATTAGGAGCTAACTGCAGTATGGCCACCCAGGGCTCTCTGTATCTTATTTCCTATCAGTAAATCACAGAGAAGTGGCTTCTCAGAGGCCAATCAGTAAGGAGGTTAGCGGAAGAGTTTCTGAGACATAATAGTGCTGTGCTGGTCTAATAGTTGACCAACAGTGTGATTTACCACTGAGACAGATAACATGACCATAGGCTGTATGCACAGTAATAAAGTTTCCTTCTCACTATGCAACAATCAGACCGCAGCTGTAGCTCGGTGACCAGTTCTGGGCAAGGTGCTTCCAGAGTGTCACGGGTGAGCAGGAGAATATTCAAATAAGGACGTGGCCCAGTGAAAGAGGGCTGGCAAATTGTGTCATCTGAGCAAATAGTGAAGGAGCTGGAGACTTTATTGCTTCTTGTTTTCTGGAGGGTAATACTAGTCCCCAGGGGAACCAGAAGAATCTCATCAAATACTTGAGGATCTGTATCTGAAAGCTGAGCCAGGTTTATCCTGAATAGGCCAAAGCGTGCACCTAGATATCACATCAGGATAAAGAGGAGCTTTCTAACAATTATCTGGAGATGAACGGTGTCGCCTCCCAAGGGAGTCAGCCTTCCATATAAGATGCCTGGGAGCAGAAGCTACATGCTTGTAGGGGAGGTTCCAACGTTGGGCAGGAAGTTAGGCGGTGAATATTGGGTAGTGCGGAGGGAAAGTTCATTCAGGGAAAAGGTCCCCATTTCTGGCATAGTGCAGCCAGTACATGTTAAGATATGATAGTTTTCATTTGCTAAATTTGCAGAGGCTGCACGTATAGTGACAAGAGAAAAAAGGAAAAAACCTTAGGCATTGTTAATGTAATTCGGTCATTGTATAGGCTAGGCTAACTGTTGTCATTCAGTCATTTAGGGGCAGAGATCAAAGAGGTTTTCTCACTTACCAATGGTTTCCAAATTTCTCCAGGTTGCTTGAGGGGTTGAAAATGGAGTTTGTGGGGGTGGGGGGGGAGTGGCAGGCTCCTCCTGGTCTCAGGGCTGCTGTGCTCACCCGCTCTGCCATGCAGTTTTGCACGGGTCTTTGTTTGAAAAAAGAATTCCACAACTAAAAGTTCAGAAAACTCTTGTCTATACCAAATAGTATCTGCTCTATCTCCTGCAGTTCCCATAGTAGAGATAATGAAATTCACCCCCTGCCTCTTAAAATGCCATCAACCGCTTTTTGGACCACCTATCACCATAAAAACCCAACTGGGAGTGAACAAGCGGTACATATTTTGAGAGCTACTGGCTCCGATGTGTTACTTTCCTTCTAACTTGCTTTACCACTGTGTGTCACTGCTCTAATTTTCCTGAACCATGGCTTATTCTCAGGAATGTATTCATCTAACTGCTTCTAATCTTTTCTCTCACTTTTGATTCTTCCAATTATTCCCAAACATGTTTGGGAATTGAAAAAGGCCAATTCTCTCATTTCAGCAGTATATAAAACACGTTTTCATCTCTCAATATCCTACTGCATGTCGCCCAAAATGGCACGGGCCTATTTATTTCTTATAACCCTTTATATGCATTTCCAGCTTGCTTTCTCATATCTTTGTTGAGCTCTGTTGGCTTAATTGTGTGTGTGTGTGCGTGTGTGTGTGCTTCTCCTAACACCACCTCCAAATCCTGGATTCTGGTCAATTTCCCTGTGTGTTTCTCAGCAAGATTTGAGTTTTTGATGCTTGCATATTTAACATATTTATGCCTGTAATTCTTGAGTGTCTTCCTTTGTGGCATTTGGGAACACCGGCTGCCTTATCATTGGTTGTACACCTGATGTGTCGTTGTTCTGAATCAGTGATGAAGATGTAAAGCAATGCTTGACTCTAGGGACTGCAGATGACACCTCCCTTCAGCAAGATTCATTTCTATTCATTTGCTGATCCTGTCAGCTTTCCAACCCTGGGAATGTGCAGAGCTCAAGCAATTTGCAAGTTATGTTTTTGGAATGTTATCTAAAATGTTTTCTGCATGAGCATCTTGCTTATATATTCTTTTCTCTCCTGCCTGATTTGAATGATTTTTACCAATGTGTGGCCCTCACAGTTCCTTTTGAGAATGCTTAGAAATTTATTGATTTTCTCTTTACTACTAGATTCTTTAAAAAAAACAAAACAAAACAAAACAAAAAAAACAAACAAACTTTAACTGCTACTTTACCAAATAGCATTTCTCAGGATCTTTTTGCCCAATAGGCCACTTTCCTTTTTCTGTGCTATCAACTCTCTAAGGGAAAATTTCCATTCATCCTAAATATTAGGATACCATGAGCCCAGTTTAGCTTAGCTAAACACTCACTGCTGGTCATGTGTGGACAATTTTATGTACAAGTGTTACTGTAGTCAGCTAAATATTACTAAGAAGGGAGCGAAGGGAGTCAGATACTAAGCCTGTTTGCTTCACCAGGAAGCTCTAACTTCATACACTCCAGGGGATCATAACATTGCCCTGCTGATGATGAACATCCCTATCCTCTATGACAATGGATGGTCTGGAGGAGGAGGAAGAGGTAAGGACATGGTCAATAGAAGTCAAAATGGCGCGGGGGCAGGTGTTTGACCATAGAGGCCTGTCAGTCTAACCTGGGGAAGGGATCAGAAGCCCACAAAGCTTGGGTAGTTGATTGGTTATTTTGAAAAGCTCCTGGCTATAACCCCAGGTGAACAAAGACTCTCTCTCTCTCTCTCTCTCTCTCTCACCTGGCTGGCATGGCTCAGTGGTTCAGCATCTACCTATGAACCAAGAGGTCATGGTTCGATTCCCGGTTAGGGCACATACCCAGATTATGGGCTCAATCCCCAGTAGGGTGTATGTTGGAGGCAACCAATTAGTGATTCTTTCTCTTTATTGGTGTTTCTGTCTCTCTCTCCTTCTCCCTTCTTCTCTGAAATCAATAAAAATATCTCTCTCTCCCTGTCTCTTTCTCTGTCCCACTCACTCCATGTGTTCAGGCATTCTCTCTCGCCCAGGAGCATGTCACTATGTGAGTCTAGTGGCTACCATGCCTACAGCAGACTGCACAGGCTCCAAAGGACTAAGCTTTAATATGAAACAGAAACTCTGGACACTGGCCTTTGTTCTGGCCTTGCTGAAGATGTGGTTGGACCTTTTCCATGGTGGGATGAACTGAGATGGGACACTGGGAACCCAGGAGGGGCACTCTTCTGGTTCGACCTGAATGCATCATCCTGCCACACCACAATCTCCCATGCATGGGTCCATGGAATTATTTCCTCACAATGCTGTAAAAGAGCCTAATTCCCACCAACATGAGGAATGATATACATACCCAGAGGTTATAAGCTCAGTTATTAAATATGGTGAATATTCATGGCTAATAGCTGGTATAGTGTTTTCCATATTAAAATATCCACCCGGCAGCTCGCTATCCTGTCTCATCAAGCAGCTTTGGTTATTTTGAGACAAGTGACCCTTGTGTTGAAAAATACAATTAGTTGACTTTAAAAAAAGAAATTCTGAACTTTGGTAAATAAAGGAGGTAAAATTTAACTCACTTTAAATATTCCTTTTCTCCCAGTTAGAAAGTATAACACACCATCCCTCAGCAAAGAAAATGAAAAATGAAAAACAAACATTTTTGCTAACTCCTGCTAAGGTGTAAATGAACAAATGTATAACTAAACTCTTGATGTTTACCACTAGTGACTGCAACATCACCTTCCCCAGAAACTTTTGCATCTTGATGGAGAACTCTTAAAAATGGTAAGCTTTCAAGATCAAAGGAATGAAATTACAATGATACAGTCCATGACCCTGAAAGTGATGATTTTGGAGATGATGGTTTTCTTGCTTGTCAATCTTGTAAGTTCTGAGAAAATTGGTAACATGGGGTCCTTGGGGCAGAAAAGTTCTGACTAAAAGCTGTATCTGATCCATTTTCCTTTTTACTTCTCTGTTTCATGGAAAGTTTGGTAATGGTAGTGCCAATGTGTGTGATTTAATGCCTGTCCTTTTTACAGTTGCTCTTGTCATTATTTCTTAGAATGTTCTGAGATTTGGTGATTATATTTCTAATAATAGTAAAGATTTCTTTGTTTTCCATTGGGAGTTTAGAGTGGAATGATTAAGGCTTATAAGATGTTGAATTTGACAGCTGAGGAAATCTTGTTAGTGCTTTCCCCAAATTGGGAGTAGATAGAAAGAATGACTTCTAAATAAGAGTGATTAGGCCTCCACTGTGGTCAGCAAGGATTTCCTGGTTTTAGCTTGTTCTAATGATATTCCGATACGCATAAGAGTATGTTGTTGTTGTTGTTTGTTTTTTGTTTTTTTGTTGTTGTTCTCTTTGTTCTTTTGTTCATTTCTCCCCAGGAACAGGAATTGAAAATAACCCCAAATCAAGTTGTGTTGGCTGCATATAATTTCATTTGCACACCTCATAGAAGTGAAAGAAAGCCTGGACAGTATTTTTTGGCATCTTAATAAAATGCCTCCGAGCCAGAAAAGAGACACACAATTCATTTTTTTTTGACAAAACTTTAATTAGAAAACTGGACTCCTCTGATTATAAAAATTACACAAGCTGATAAATCTTGGTAAGTTATATAGAGAATAATTTTATGAACATTTTATACCTAATAAAAAAGTTAAAATAATTAACAGCATTCATAAGATTAATTTTGTTTTCACACAGTTTTCTAATATAAAAAAGCATATAGTCATCAACTTTTATATAAATCCATATATATTTGTAGTAGCTTTTCATAATGGGAAGGGACAATATTCATATTTAAATAATGATGCTAGTAATAGGCAATGAATCAAACCTGCCGAAAGCTGAAGCATGGTGAAATTTATTATCAGAGTTGCTCAGGGAACTGGGAGTCTTCTGTATCCAGCCAAATGATCTTTTGGAGAAAACCTAGAATCAAGAACTTGTATGTATTGCCCCACTTGAAAAACAAAACAAAACAATGACATATGAGCATTGTTGCTTTATATATTTTCAGAACAATCATTTTTTTTTCTTTTCTTTCAACAGTTTTGAACCAGAGCGATGATAACCATGTGCTGGTGTATTGTGCTGCCTACAGAAAGTGGTGTCAGATCAACAGTAAGCTGGAAATCAGACTTGTAAGAACGGACACGTATTGACAATACAGTTTCATCTGAATATGCAGTTTTCTGCGGGGCCTAACCCCTGTTCTGGAATATTTCATCATTCAAAAATATCTTCCTTCTTAAAATGTCCATCCTGGAGCGAGGCAGCATCTCAGCGCTATCCTGACCATTGCTTTTTGGCAAGATGGAAGACTACGTCTTGTGTCGAAACAGGAAATGAGGAGTCTGGGGAGCGTGCAGTATTCCTACGTAATAAGCGACATTTGTTCATCACCTTCTATTTTTTTCCATATTACATTGGAATGCATGCCCCAATTTCATATCATTCACAAACCATTGTAACCTACAGTGTTTCAGTTAAAAGTGCTGCTGTGTCCTTGTAAGAATATTCACATAGAAACTCTGTAAACTCTAATTTTCATTGGAGAATGGCACTAGAAATGCCAGGAATCAAATCATCTAGGAAAGGCACACTATACTGAGCCCACAGATATCAAACACACTGATGGTTGTCATTAAGTATTCTTTTACAGGCTGGCACTTTAACACTTATATCGACAAAGTTAATTTCATTATAATCATTCCCTAGCATACTGTAATTAGAACTAATTCAATATTGGTACCTTGAGGACTGAGGATAACACATATAAGGAAGACATTCATTTCATATCTTAAACTCAAAACCAAGCACAAACATCTGAAATATTTTATTTGTTTTAATTTGTAAGCCAGAGTGGTAGAAGCAGACCATCTATGGACCTTTAAACTTGACTGTTGTCCAGGCAGCCTCCTGTTGTCCCTTCCCTAGGAAGTGTTTTGCTAGGAATTTTATACCAAGTGAGAGCCTAGAATAAAAACCCCAGTGATTATTGGAGAAAGAAGGTTCTCAGAATTGGGCACCCCAAATTTTAAATTGAGTCAAACATTAAAAAATATGATTTAGTTTCTAATATTTATCAACTTGCTCCATCAATAAATTCTTTAAGTAGGATAAAGTAATTGTATATGAAAGGAAGTTGGATCAATTTAGCTTACCTCAGCTTCAAGATTCAACTGGCTAAAAATACATTTAAATAGCTATTTCAGCTGAGAACAAGTCAGAGATGAAAACATTAATGTAAATAAAAGAGTTATCGCATCAACTCTCATTCCAAGCAACTATTTCTACAAAACTTAGAAAAAACTTTGCAGATGCTGAAACCCATGTGGTATAATTAATAAACTATTTTCTGCCACAAGTAGTGCAATGCTGCTTCCCCAACATAAATTGCATTATTTGGGAGAAAATCAAACATGGATAACCTAAGGCATGCAACCAAAAGCAATGACATTTAGACAAGCAACAAGGCTCACTCACTAGCCATCTAAGTTAGAATTTCTGTGGATGAAATTAAATAATAAATTTGCTGACATTAAAGAATCACAAAAAAGTTCTAAACTAACAAAATTTAGAAGGTGAGAAACTCTGACCAAAAAGGAAAACAATACAACAAATATCACAATTGTACAGAAAATGCTTTCTATATTTCTTCCTGAATTGATGAATTTAAACTATGAAATGTCTCCTTAATTTTTTTAGCCATTAGTGATATAGGTAATTATCCTACAGAACCTGTGATTTAATTATAAGCATCTGTCTTTGAAACTAATTAATGAATCATTCATGTGAGCTTGGAAACAGCAGGTAGAATACTAATAAATGATTCATTTCCTGGGATGAAGAAAATGTTCCTGAGCATCAGATGATATATTTTACTTACGCTTATGTCTGGCTGGGTCTGGGTGCTTGCGTACATTGTGTACAAAATTCCAGACGAAAATGGCTTGAGACCTTATCTTTGAGTTTCTTAGCTGAGCAGAAAAATTAGCATAGCAATTGCATGATAATCTCTCATTTTCTCAACTGTATTCCCTTTTTGTTTTCCCACTGACAAGCTAGGATAGGAACACAGTTCCTGCCGTGTCAAAGAAAACCATGGCTTTTGTTAAAATTTAAGCTTCTGATAAATATTTATGAAAATGAAAGGCTAGATGTTAATATTACCTTGCATGGACTTCATAGGCAAGACATTTTCAAGCTTATTAGTAAGTCTTTCTTGAATTACTTATTGGATAATGAGATACACCTAATGGTTTCAACTTTGTAATTGAAACACTTGGAATTTCCAACATCTTCCTGAAATTGGTCCA
>PVJC01054321.1:0-10538 GCA_004026665.1 Murina feae | reverse complement strand
CTCTCCCTCTGCCTGGAAAGCCCTGACTAATATAGACTTCTATACTTCTCATGGTCCTAGGAACCAAAATCTCATATCTGTTCCTTTTCTTTTCCCCTTTTAGTTCTGGAATATTACCTAGTTTTTCAACCAAATCTGATTCATTTTTCTTTTTTTTCAGCCTAGGGTTGATTCATGACTTCCCAAAAGATAATCAGTGTTAAAGGATAATTTCAAAAAGGTAAAATTGTGATTCATACAAATATAACATAAACACACAAAAGCTTTATTTAACTCTCAATGATTGAACAAGTAAGCTGTTAGTATGGTTCAAAGGAGAATCAAAAGAACAGATTATATATATATATATATATATATATATATATATATATATATATATATATATAATCAAATGAATTTTCTAATAGATGCAAAACTGATCAGTGCTTACAGGAAAATAAAATGTAATTTGTGGAGACATCTCTTCTTCAATTAGTTGCATTCCCAAATAGAACAAAATTATTTGCATCTGTATGGATGAAAATAGTTTGCATAATTATCCATTTTTATGACATATAGAAATGTAAAATAGCTCCAAGAGAGTGAAAAGCATAGCTCTTAATGTAGTCAGAAAACCCTTAAAAGTCTAGTAGATAACATCTAAAGATCTTCTAGACAACCTCTGGGTCTCAGAAATAAATCTATTTTAGCTGCATCTCTAAGCTAAATCTCTAAAGCTATAATATCTAGGGATCACCTGAAGAATTTGTAGAAAGTGAAAATCCCTGTGCCCTACTTCTGATTTCCATATACAGGGTGGAGCAAAAGTAGGTTTACAGTTGTTCATATGGAAAATAATGCAATCTATAATAATCTATAATAATCAAAGCACAGTATGCTAATTAGACCAGACAGCCAAACGACCTTCCAGACATCATTCCAGACAACGTTCTGGACTACAAGGGCTGAGGCAGCAGATGTGGCTGCAAGAACCAAGCCCCTTGCAGAATTTCGTGCATCAGACCTCTAGAAATTAATAATAATACAAAAATAAACTGTTTCACATACTCACAACTGTAAACCTACTTTGCCCCATCCTGTATTCTGATTCCCTAAGCAGGAGCCTAGGGAATTGTGACAAGCACTCCAGGTATGAAATTTAAGCATGCTACACGTTAGAAGTGGTCCTAAAAACCAAAAATACCTCAACCAAATATATCTAGTTAAGGCAATCAGAAAATAAAGTCATTTAAATTTCTTTTTTCACTTGATGCCCCTTTGAAATACTGGGAAATTTTGTAATATGACTTTATTATGGGAATAAAATGTTTTTAAAAAATAAACGCTTGCTACCTTAACGTTAACGTCTTTTTTTTTCTTTTGTTAACGTCTTTTTGAAATACTGAAGTAGCTATGGCTAGTCCTGGTTTGGAATACATATCTATTTAATACTATATTCAAGACTCAAATAATCTTGATTGTGGACCTGATAAAGGGGAAAACCAAATGCTTCACTTCATCTCAAGGGACTAAAGAAAATGTGTCTGTTTGTATTGCCAATGAAAGAAAATGTACATTTTTTGTAATGAAAAAGTTGGCGTACATCATTTTACTAAAGTTTTTCCTCCTGATGGTAATGCCTCTTCTGTTTGGTAATTCTTTGACCCTCCCAAATGTTACCTTCTGTGACCCTCTTCTACTTTCATGATCCCTTTCTTTGTTTCATCATTATCACTCTTTTCTTTGTTTTTCCAAATCACTTTGTATTTTTCCACATTGTATGTTTTATAGGGTAATTCATTGTTATATATCTGTCTTTCCTGCTAGATTGTAAACTTCTCCAGGGCAGAAAACATGGTGTAATTACTTTTGTGAACTGAGTTCCTAACGTAGGAGACATGGCCATAATTTGAAATCTATATTCACAGGACACCAAACCAGTTTTGTGAATATAATTCAAGACTTCATCAGGTACTTTCCCCTCACAATAATAAATTAAAGATAGATGCATCCTAATAATTTATGTTGATGACTGAATAAGTGACTATTTTCAAAACATGGCTAGACTTCTTTGAAAATTGATAAATCTAAGAGATAACTAAGCCCACTTTAATTTTTTAAAATTTATCTGTATTGTTGAAAGTATTACAGATATCCTTCTTTTTTCCCATTAACCCCCTCCACCCTGTACCTACCCCTCCCAGGCCTTTACCACAGTATTTTTTCTGTGTCCATGGGCTATGCATAAATGCATATAAATTCCCTGGTAAATCTCTCCCCACCTACCACCCACCCCCACCTTCCCTCTGAGATTCATCACTCTGTTCCATACTTCTATGTCTCTGTCAGAGAAAGATAAGTATCATGATCTGACTCATATTTGGAATCTAATGAACAAAATAAACTGATGAACAAAATAGATTCAGAGACATAAGGTCCCATTTTTAGATTGTGAGATACTAATGAAGAAAGAAAAAAAAGCTCCATATAACAGCTACCTGGGATAAAGGGATGATTAGATAAATCTTTTGCTTTCTTAATTCTAATAAGTTAGTGTTCAACAATGCGGCATTTCTGTCAGCTTAAATTTTCTCTAAGGTGCTTTGTCTGATTCTGCTAGGTAATTGTAGTGTTCATAAATCAGGCAATGTTATTATTGTTAGGGAACATAGATAGTTACCTTCTATTCAATCAATTTTGAAAAAATAATCTAGCATTTAATTTTGTTGGTGTGTCCTAAACATTTTAAGCTGAATAAAATCTTAATAAATATGTAAAACATTATGAGTATAACTAGTCTATGTCTAGAATGTGTGAGTCTGTGCTACCCAGATGCCACTCCAATTTAGTGCTACATTATTCTGTGAGAGAGGTCAGCCAGGAAATGGGCCAGGGCCTTTTAAAAATCCCAGTGTTCAGCCAATTCTATTAGCTCCAAGTGCTTTGCTCTTTTCCTCTATGAACATACATCAGCTTGGGATAATAGGTCCAATTTTCAAAAGGCTGCATTTGATTTATTTATTTTGGAAATTCAGCTTTTAGCCTGGAAAAAAATGCTTGTTTTTAATTGCCAGATTCCCCACACCAAACTGGTAGATGGAATTAGAAAATATTTCTCTTAGAGACTGATTACTGAAGCACATTTTAAATAATGAATTGTGAAGGAGAACTAACATTTTCTTCCCATTATCCTGATGATAGGAAGCAAGTTTACAGAATCTTAGATAAGGAACTAAATATTCTGATTTCTTAACAGCTTGCCTTAGAGAATTTAATGCCGTGTTTACTTCATGAAAGTGACTTTACTTCATGTAATATGATTCGAAAAAATACACAGAAGCAGGCAGTTTTTAAATGCATTGAGCAAAGAAGTGGCAATATACTTGTCACTAAATAGACCAGCAGTATTATAAAACCTGGCTCATCACATGCACAGAAATCCTATGCTATAGTCAAATAATATCATTGCCCATACTGATCCCACTAGCATTTTAAAAATTCTTCAGAATTTAAAAGATAGTTAAAGGATAATTTTGTAAAGGTTAAGTCATGATGGTCATAAAATATAATATGAACATGTGTCAAAGATCTTATTTAACTTATTAACTAATGAAAGAACCAGAAAGATGTTATTGATTCAAGGCAAATTGAAAAAGCAGTAATAAGAATAGCTAATGAAATTAATTTAAAAATTGATTCAAAACTGTATTTTTACACGAGGGAAGGGGAAATCAACGGTCTCTCCAATGAACAGAATATATTTTTATATGGAAAATATTTCCAGTTATTTTAGATATGTACAACTTACAATTATAAAATAATTCAAAGACAATGAACGGTGGAAATACCCCTGATAGATAAACTCAATAGGACACCCACTAATTCTTTTTTTTGTTTGTTTCTTTTGATCTTTCAAATTTTTTTCTGACAATAGAATCTGTATATACAGGAATGGTTCATTAAGGTGATCTAAGGTTTCCCTTCTTCAACTATAGTTCTGATACATTGCTATTGAAATTCCTAGTTTTATTGTTAATTTTGTGTGTGTGGTTAAGTTACAGAACTCCAGTTCTTGTGAGTGAATGGAAGGAGAACTAGGAGAACTTATAATCCTTTAAAGAAGAACCTTTCTGTGGTAGGTGGAATTCAAAGATAGTTCCCAAGATTCTTATCCTCTGATATACATACCCTGTGAAATAACTTTCCTTTGATTGTGGATGGGCTTTACAAATGTGATTGTAAAGGGATTGCTTTTGAGTGAATAAAAATGGAGATTATTCTGGGTAGGCCTGACCTAATCAGGTTAGCCTTTAAAAGAGATAGGAAGCAACAGACATGCTCCTGCTGGCTTTGAAGATGGCCACCATGAGTTCAAGAGTTTCAAGAAAATGCAGTTTTCCAATACCATGTGATCTTGGAAGAGCACCTAGAGCCTCAGCATCTTGGTCAGTACCTTGATTTCAGCCTAGTGAGATGATGATGAGAGAAACCAGCTAATCTATGTCCAGACTTCTGACCCATGGAAATAAATGGGTGTTTATTTTAAGCTGCTAAATTTGTGGTACTTTACTCCACAGCAGTAGAAAACTAATATACTTCCTCTTTCATCTAAAATTATTTCCCCCTCCCCAACTTAATAAATGGATATATATAATAAATGGATAAAAATATATAAGCAAGGAAGAAAACAAACTAGGAAAAAACTCACAGGAATAATTTGAAGTCTTGGTTACCATAACTTCATGTTGAATAACAGCTGACCCTTCTCCAATTAAATACAGATAATAAGAATCTCTGGAAAAGACATGTATGTTATTCTTTTTGTGATAATAAAAGTAATACAGGTTTATTTTAGAAAGTTTGGAAACCACAGCAAGGCACAACAATAACATTTCATATCAGTTTTGTTTCTATGTACATTTTTCATGCACCATGACCTTCCTTGCCTACCACTGATTTGTAGTTCCTAGAATAGTGCCTGGTACATAATAGATGCTAAAATAACATGTACTAAGCATGGAAAAGATAGGATGAATAGTTTAAAAAGTTGGGGGTTTTTATTACTTAAGGATATTTTATAGTCCTAATTCTTATTACTTTCTCAGCTCATAGTTAACATAATTCCTAAAGAAGTAGTTAGCAATGAATTGCATAGTTTGCTATGTACAATAGAATACCTAGGTGTAACTCACAAAGTGTGTAGCTTCAGCTTCTTGCTCATGGTGATCTCTTTCCTTTCCATTTTTGGTAAGTAGACTTTTATCTTTTATATCTTTTAAAAACCTGTTTCAGTGAGCTGTAATTCATATTCTTTGAGTCACCCGTTGAAAGTTATAATTTTGCCCAGCTGATGTGGCTTAGTGGTTGAGCATCCAGCCATGGACGAGGAGGTCATAGTTCAATTCCTGGACAGGTCATATACCTGGGTTGTGGGCTTGATTCTCAGTGGGGACATGGAGGAGGCAGCTGATCAATGATTCTCTCTCATCATTGATGTTTCTATCTCTCTCTTCCTCTCTCTGAAATCAATAAAAAACATTAAAAAAATAAAATAGAAAATTACAATTTCAGTGGCTTTTCTATATTGATAGTTGTGCAGCCATCATTATAATTTCTTATATTTTAATTAAAGATTATATTTTATTTATTGTTAATGTAGAGGCTCTTATTATTTGTGCAAACCCACTATCTTGACTAGAAACTGATGATTTGTTTGTACTAAAAATTTAGCTTTTTTATAGCATTAGTATATCAAATGTAAGTTGAAGTTGTTTTCCTTAAAGTGTATATAGTCCTTACAGTGAAATATTATTAGGCAATAAAAAGGAATTAAGTTTTAATACATGCTACAACATGGACGAACCTTGAAAACATTGTGCCAAGTGATAGAACCCAATCACAAAGACCATGTATATAATTCCATTTAATCATATATATGAAATGTCCAGATAGGCAAATCCTCAGAGATGGAAAGTATATTAGTGGTTGCCAGGAACCATGGAGGGGTAAATGAGGAATGACTGCTAATGGATACAGGGTTTCTTCTGGGGGTGATGAAAATGTTCTTTAATTGAATTATGGTGATGACTAGGTGATTGTACAACTTTGTGAATATATTAAGAAAGACTGAATTATGTAATTAAATAGGTGAATTTTATATATATAATATCTCACTACAGCTGTTAAAATATATATGGGTGGGCATGAATTTCATTATATCTAACTGAACACAATAAAAGCTGATGATCCTAACAGACAAATTTTTAAAAAGTTATAGTTATAGCTATATTTAACATTAGCCAAATCACAAAAATGATTTTGTTTGTTTCTTATATTTGTTTATTTAAAATATTTATATTAAAGCCCTAGCTGGTTTAGCTCCATGGATTGAGTGTCAGCCTGCAAACTTAAGGGTCCCGAGTTTGATTCCAGTCATGGGCACATGCCTGATTTGGGGGCTTGATCCCCAATGTGAGGCGTTCAAGAGGCAGCTGATGATTCTCTCTCATCATTATGTGTCTACTAGGGGCCCGGTGCACAAAAATTTGTGCACTGGGGGGGGGTCCCTCAGCCCGGCCTGTGCCCTCTCCCAGTCTGGGACCCCTCTGAGGATGTCCACCTGCTGGTGTGCCTGGCCAGCCTGGGTGAGGGGTCAATGTCTGTTTGCAAGCTGGCCAACCTCCCAGTGGAGACCCTCACCCCAGGGGGTGTGGAAAGCCTGGGTGAGGGGCTGAGGGCAGTTTTCAGGCCAGCCACAGCTCCCACTGACCCTCCGGGCCACCCGCCTGGGAAGCCGACGGAGGGTGGCGCTGGGCCTCCCGGGCTGGGGCCTCGGGGTCTGGCCGCCTGGTCCCCGCACCCCGGGAGGCTCCTGCCCGGGAAGCCGATGGTGGGATGGCACTGGCCACCCCATGGCCTCCCGGATGGGGTCTGGGGGTCCGGCCGCCTGTTCCCCGCACCCCCTCCCCCCCAGGCTCTCACCTGGGAAGGCATCCGCAGGCCCAAGGCGCCAGATGCCTTCCCAGGACAGAGGCTCCCAAGATGGCGGAGGCCGCAGCCCTGGAGAAGCCGCACACCGGGGCTGCGGCCTCTGCTGGCCTAATTTGCATACAGCAGTTCTGATTGACTGGTGGGCGTGGCTTACCCTGTCCCGGAGAAACAGTTAATTTCAATATTATGCTTTTATTAGTTAAGATGTTTTCCTCTCCCTTCCTCTCTGAAATCAATAAAAATATATTTAAATTTTTTATATTAAAAAAGGTGATTGCTGGTGATTTCCATCAAACATTGAAGGCAGAAATAATATGCATTCTACAAAAAATTCCCAAAAGTGAAGAGAGGGACCTCTTTCCAATTTATTCTATGAGGCTAGCATTACTGTAATACCAAAACCAGAGACATTACAAAGAAAGAAAACTATTGACCAATATCTCTCAGGAACCTAAAAAAAATCAATGTCATTTATCATACTAACAAATTAATACAAATAATCACATTTCCATTGGCAAAGATATGAAGGAACTGGAATTATAACCATGCTTGTGGGAATGTAAAATGGTACAGCCACTTGGAAATGAGTTTGGCAGTTTCTTTTTCTGTTGTTTTATTTTTATTTTTTTGGCAGTTTCTTTAAAAGTTCAATGCACAGCTACCATATGATCTATCCATTCCATCTCCATGGATTTACTAAAAAAAAAACCAAACACATTTGCCTATACAAAAAATTGTACATGAATATTTAGAGCATCTTGTGTAGTAGCCAAAAAGTTGGAACAACCAAGATACCCATTAACAGATGAATAGATAAATAAATTGGTGTATGTTCCTACCATGGAATACTCATTAATAAAGAGGAATAAACTGTTGATACAACTTGGATGGATCTCAATATAATTTTGCTGAATAAAATAAGCCATCCCAAAATAACACATACTCATGATTACATTTGTACAAATTGTAAGAATACAAATTAATCTATATTGACAAAAAGCAGATTAGTTGTTGTTTGAGGAAGAGGAGAGTAGAAAGAGGTGGGAAAAAGTGATTACCAAGACACAAGAGAAAACTTTGGGGGTGATAGATATATTCATCATCCTGATTTTGGTGATGTTTTCACATGTATAGGCATATGTTGACACTTCAAAATTGTGTACTTTATAAATTTTATTTCTTGATTTTAGAGAGAGGAAGGGAGAGAGAGAGAGAGGAAGAGAGAGAGATTTGTTGTTCCACTTAGTTATACTCTTATTGGTTCATTCTTGTATGTGCTCTGACCAGGGATTTAACCCACAACTTGGGCATATTGGGACAATGCTCTAACCAACTAAGCTATCTGACTTGGGCAACAAGTTGTTTACTTTTTTTGTTGTTTTAATCCTCACCAGAGGATATTTTTCCATTGTTTGTTTGTTTGTTTTTTTAGAGAAAGGGAGGGAGAGAGAGACACATGGATTGGTTGCCTCCCACATGCGCCCTGACAAGGCGCTGGATTCAGCCTGCAACCCAGGTAAGTGCCCTTGACCTGAATCAAACCTTGACACTTCAGTCCGCTGGGCTGAGGCTCTATCCACTGAGCTAAATTGGCTAGGGCCAAAGTGTGTACTGTAAAGATACACAGTTTATTTTATGTTATTTTCTTCAATAAAGCTGTTTCTAAAAACCTCAATAAGCAAAAATTTAAAAAAAGTGTGATTATCTTCACCATCCTTATTGGCATCTGTAGCAATAATAATCTTACTTAAAAATGATCTATTGATCACAAGCCAAAGTGATTTTTGTCCTACTTCTTGGAATAATAGCTGAACATATAGAAGAATCAGTAAATTAAGGAATTTTAACATTGAACTACAGAATAATTTTAAACTGGTATATTACATGTGCCAATGATGACATAAATGCAGTAAACTAAGCAAAACTTTCCAAATCCTGAGTGCTTAAAACTAGAATTCTTATCAGAATACACATGCAACCCCCTTCCCCATTTATGAAGTTATTTTGAAATATACCAATCTACTTTCCCATTCAGTCATTTTAAGTATGCCTTCTTGGTGTGTGAGAGGTTTATAACTTTTTCTCTGATGTGAAGGAAAACCATTCCATAGCTATATTTCCTACTAGCAAAGAAAATAATTGTGATAAATCAATAATTCAAAAAGTACGTTTTACAATGAATGAGTATCAGATTAATAGGGCTTAATGTGTATGTTTATTTTTGACATTTTTCTTTCTAACATTCTCAATACAAAGTTTAGCATTTTAGTCATGATTTTACTTCAAGCTAAAATCTTAGGTTACAGAGTTCATGATTCACCATCCTATCAATTGTCATACTGTGCTCGTAGTGATAGTATTGCAGAAACAACCAAACACACAGCCTTTGCAATGTTCAGTAGATTACAAAGGGGGACTTTCTAATTTCTGAGGCAGGGAATATTTATGAACATTTTTTACTGGGAGCCCTGAAATATGATACTTTGAAAAGGTAGGTATAAGTAGTCTTGCATTTAGATTTATGATTTCCTATATATTTGAAGGTTATATAAAACAAATTATCCATGTTTAAAATCCAGAAAATATAAAGTTAGAAGATAGTTGATATAACCACATATTTATGAAGTTATCAATGGACTTTAATTTGTGATGCAGTTTTGTACCCAAACATAGTCACTAAAAAGTTTGTTCTTAAAGACCAGAAAACTTGGGCCAAGACAGAAGGGAACAATTCCTTGCATATTTCTCCAATTACACTTTGTATTCTTTCAGCATAAAAATTATACGGCATCTTGGGTTATTTTTAAACAAAAAAAAAATCAGGTCTATGCTGTGCTTATAGCACTGATAAATCAAGCAAAATCTTATTTTTGTCTGCATTCTGACTAACTCAGGCAATATCAAAGCTTTCTCTTTATTCAGATTTTTCTAGAAAAAGTTGGCTGCACAGATCTGTCCAGATTGCTGTGGTCTAAAAAGTTAATATAGACTATCTTTTCTATAAATTTGATGATTTGATGTTGATTTGAAGTAAAGGAGAAAGAGAAAGTAAGATCCTTGATAGGAAAGTATAGGTGAGGAAAGATTTGGGATAGAGAGAAAGACAGTAGAGGACAGATTGAAAATAGATTAACAGTTGATAGAGTCAGGTCCTAAAAAATTAAAGAAGTGGGATCAAAATTGTAGCAGACTTTGAAAAGAAATACGAACACCCCTTCCTCTGAGATAGGAGAAAGGAAAAGATCAGTTATAACAAACTAGGGGCCTGGTGCATGAAATTCGTGCACGGAGGGCAGGGAGGGTGGGGGTCCCTCAGCCCAATCTGCTCCCTCTCACAGTCTGGAACCCCTCAGTGGATGTCCTATGATGGCCCCAGTCTGCCAGGTGCCTTTTGTGTGTGTGTGTGTGTGTGTGTGTGTGTGTGTGTGTGTGTGTGTGTTGCCACTGGGGACCTGCCCCCAGCCGCATCTGAGGCTCAGAGCAGTCCTCCTGTGTGTGTCTACCTGCTGAGGGCCTGCCCCCAGGCTTGTAGCAGGCACCCCCTCTATGTTGATCTCTCAAACTCTTGC